>MJUU01057742.1:2846-98677 GCA_002080025.1 Modiolus philippinarum | reverse complement strand
TCTGATGAAGATCCTCTGTGGTTTTTTGTAAGATGGTCCTTCAGTTCAATGTATCTATTGTCACCTTGTCCTTTAAATAAAAAGTCACCCTTCTTCAATTCTCTAAGATTTTCTCTCCCTCTATTACAAAAATAGAGCATAAAATCCAAAAACACCTTACTCTGCAGCCCAGCAGGGCTTTGTAAATCTAGACCATCATATAGTTTTTTTAGATCTTCATGGCCGATAGCTGGTTTGTTAATAGAAACTCCCTTTCCTATCTGCTTCGTTTTGATTAGCATAGCATCAAAAGTTTCATTTGCCGACTTCATGCAGGGATCGTTAACTATGTCAAGTTCCTTAAGCTTCAAAAAATGCTTTTGCAAGCCATACCTAATTGAGATCATGGACTTTTTTGAATAAAATCCACCGCTTTTCATTCTCAGTGATGCATAGAAGTTCCTTAGTCTGCTGCACAAGTCTGTCTGTGAAAGCTGTTCTATTTCTGCTAATACCAGATTTTTCTCAACACAATATGCATTTAAAATGTTAAGACTCGACTTTACCACAAGCTTTGTGTTTTTGGAGTCCCTATTTTCCAAAATATCATTTATGTCTGCATCGCAGACGTCAGGAAATCGTCCTGCCATTTTACTTCCGGATATACTAAATTTGAAAACGAAAACGATCCACTCTTTGTTTTCCGGAATATCGCGGGCAATAGTTTTTGTAAAATTTCCCCGGGCAATAGATCATCAACTTTTTGCCCGGGATTAAGAAAAATTAGTCCTCCAATAAGAAATTTGGGCATTTATTTGAAAATAGCAAAAACTAATGCATTTCTTTTCTAATGGAAAAATAATTTTATAAGGTAATAATAGTAGATATAATTTTCAAGGTATAAAAGGTACATTGTTCTGACCTGCTTGTTCAGTATTTCTACTGAAATGTTATTAAGTTCTTTTCGAAGGTTACGATAATGCTCCACAAGACGCAAATAACAAAATAAAAAAAAATTGAATGCTCCCTTTATTAACGCTATATGAAAATGCAGCTATTCCAAACTAATCATATCCAATCTGCCTTGAACAGTTTAGAAACAATCAAGTAACAAAGGGTGTTTTATTAGAGATAAGACACGTTCAAGTCTAAAAGTTTGATAATCAACGTTAATCGTGAAGTCGCACTATACACAAATATTGTTATACAAATAAGATTTCTTTTACGAAGATTGCATTTAATAAACATTGAAGAGATTTAAATGACTTATTGTAAAAATGGTTGTAATACAATACAATTTTGTAAACAGATTATGATCTTTAAATTGTCATATGTCTTTTTGAGTGATTTATTTCAAAAGTAAAATTTTATTTGTAGTCCTTTTGCTTATTTGAAATAGCTCTATCATAATAAGATTTAAATTAAAAAAAAATTACTTCTATATTTATACATAACCACCCATCCTTATCTAGAGATATGTATGCTCTGTACACATTTCAGCTATGGCATTCAGATAGATGCACTGTTTGCTTTCAAATGTGTGCTCAATATCTATTCTGCAATTTAAAATTATTATTCTGACCACCAATTAATTGTGCCCACGTCTTAATATTTTATCATGTCAAGTTTTGTTACTTTTGGCTAGATGAACACTCTGTGTTTTTTTTTAAATAATGTGATTGATTTTGTTCAGAGCCCTATGGTGATATTGAGATGAAGAACAACACTAAAAAGTGTTGTTTCAGTCCTTGGTTTTACCATGTATAAATAGAGACTTTGACTCAACAGCCTTTACTCCATGATTTCTCATTTCTTATTAGCAACGACAAGTATATACTAGTATATCAGAAGTGTGTCAGGATCTGTAGAATTTTAAAATACACCAAATATAAGATTCTCAAGGTGGCAAAATGTGAGTATCGACACACCATAAATGAATAAGATTTCTATATTTCAAATCGCTCTTGTCTTGATATTTGGTATTGTTGGGTTATAAAGCATTGATGTCTAGTTGATGATGTTATACCAAGTTGTCGACATCGCACTGTCGGGAATGTCATCACGGTGTCGTTCCGTTATTAACTACATCGCTTTTTTATCAGCATCAACATCGTGGACATCGAAATGTCGTCAAGATGTCGTTTTGTAATTGAAAACAACGATCGACCTTTATCAATGTTGCAATCGTCCACATAGCGATTTCGGCTATGTCGTCACGATGTCGTTCCTCTTATGACTACAGCATCCCTTATCCGCGTCAACATTGTCGACATCGTGATGTTGGATATGTTGTAACGATGTCTATCTGTTTTGACGACATTTCATCTCAGCCTTTGTTTATATTAATTTTCAAGTATAATCATGAACATATCTAGTGAATTGCATCAATGTTATAATTAAGGGTTTGTAAAGATATCCTTTTATCAATAAATTATACTTTTACAGTTTACTTTTAAAAAAAGCAGAAAATATTGCTATCACACTCCTGCAGTACCAATTGATATAAATGCTTTTACAGTTTTACGCAGCTCTTTTAAAGGACCATTAAATGTCAGATATAAGTGAAATAAACGGAGTAGAAAGTATCTTACCGATATCGTCAATATAACAATGCCGGCGATGTTGACAAACTGTCAGCGGGAGTAACGATGTCAATAATGTTGTCCCAATATCGTCAATAAAACAATGCCTATGATGTTGACATAATGTCAGCGGGAGTAACGATGACACTAATCGTCCATATCGCAATGTCTACGACGTCAACATCATATACGAGGACGAAATAATGTCGACAATGTCAGTCCAATATCGTCAATATTTCGATGTCGACATATTGTTAATGTTGAGCATGTAAAGGGGATAGAATCGATGTTTACATTACCGTACCAATATTTTCATTAACGTAAGAAGAATAATGCTGTGCGGATAAACATAAATGCCTCCTTAAGCGATCGATATCGATAATATTGGCAATGTCGATACAACATCGTGTACTGGCCATAGCCCCATAAAAGGAAACAAAAATATTAGTAATGATTTATCCATTTTAAATTACAAAGATATTAAAGCCTCTTGGCAATTTCAGGATGAAGGACAAAAACAAGGAGTTGTTCCATTGCTTGGTTTTTGTCATGTATTTGTCTATTTGATTTTCTCGGTATATTTTCATCGTAAAACAGATATCGATATTTTAAATCGCTAAAATTTATCATTAACTTATATCCCTTATAGGGGAAAAACTGTGAGTAGCAATACATTTTGTTACATCACAAAGGAATCAGGTTCAGATATTTAAAATTTGTAATATTTTAACATTTACCAAATCTTTATTTGATAATCGGTATTTGAGGGTCTAAATTTTTCGCATGTCTAATGTATGAGAACTTTTTCGTATACTTTTCATAATTCCCAAACTTACAAAATGTGAAAAAAAACAACGACAGTAGAATAACACAGGAACAAAGCACAAGACTACATAAATCCAAATTCAGATGCAAAGAAGAAACGAGAAAGCAAGAAGACAAAAGACCGAAACATTGCGAACCTATTGAACAGGCGAACACCACAAATGGAACACTCAAAAAAGCACTAGCAGTTTAGACTAAAAAAACAGAGTAGCACCAAGTACTCCAAAAGGGTACGACTGTCCTGCCCTGCAATAATACAGAAACCATAATACAAGGAAAATCATTATGACGACATTCTAGTCTCATCTGTATTGCATGGACACGGGTTATGTATTTCGGTATATGCATGAAATCAATATGCTAAACTCCTCACTGAAAGGGATCTTGCTGAAAGCTGTAAATGGTTATTCGCCGTGACGTCACAACCTCGAAATTTTTAACTATGGGGCCTTTTGGCTGGCAAGAAATCGTAATCATTACTTAGAGTCATAAAAATGTCATTGTCAATTAACTCGTATGGTTTTGTTTTTTAAAGGAAATTTGATAATTTCTTTTATACTGAATTGAAGACATTTTACAGTTTAACAGGATATAAAAAGTTTCGATATTTGATTTTTTTTTATTTGACCTAATTGACATATTCAAATTTTTTACAATTTCCAAATATTTAAGTACAGATTTCAAATTATTCAGAGGAAATTTAGAAAAAGTAAATCGGTAGGAAAAATATAAAAATCTCGAGGTTAATTATGCATTTTACAGATCCAAAATCGGACCGGTATGTAAAAAGTTATTAAAAAAAAAATTCTGTCCCATTGCAATGCATAACAATTTATTGCTGAAATACAATTTTGCCATCCAAAAAAAATTGATTTTGTGACGTATCTGATTGGATTCGCGAACAAGCCTATACTGAGGGTACATAACTTACTTTGTCAGTTGGTAATTGGTCTGGAGCTGGCATGTCAGATAACCGCTAGTAGTCTCTCGTGATTTCATGTTCATACTCATTAAAATTATTGCAGTTGGAGTAAGCATATGTGTTATGGTCTCATGTTCATTTACTAGATATCCTTTCGTAGAATATTATGTCCGTATATTTAGTTCTTTCAGTTTCATTTTTCACAATTGACCCAGTCCTGTTACCAACTGAATTTTACTATTGTTAGAATTGTTTTTTTATTTATCACATTGGCTATAGGGGAAGGTTTTGGCCCAATAAAACTAATTTAACCCCGCCGCAGCAGGTTTGCGCCTGTCCTAAGTAAGGGAATAAATTAAGCCATTGTGTGTCTTGTCTTTTTTCATAGTTTACGTTATGTCTATAGGAGTCTAGGATGATGTTTATTTCGCCAAACTTGATTACTCTTTATTCAGGGGCCGACTCCGACCTGCCGTTGGGTGTGGGGTTTTCTCACCGTTCATTGAAGATGTTATGGTGGCTTTGAGTTGTTATTACTCCCCTTTTGGGTCGTTGTCTCTTTGACACATTCCCCGTTTCCCTTCTTCTTTCAATATCAATTCTACACATACCAACATGAGATATAAGATTAACATAAATAAACAGTAACAGCAAGTGCTCCAAAATGGTAGACTTGTCCTGTCCTGCATACAGAACCCATAATAAAGTACAAGGAACATCATTTAAACGACATTTTACTCTTAATATACATTTTACACATACAAACATTTTATATAAGATGAACATAAACAACATAACAGCAAGTGTTCCAAAAGGGTACATTTGTCATGCCTACATGCAGAACCTAAAGTGAAGTACAAAAATATATTACATTATATCGAAATGCAGTCTCTTTATCCATTTGAAATACATAACCATGAGATATAAGATGGACATAAACAAACAGTGACATCAGATGTTCTTGAAGGGTTTGTTTATCATGTTATACATATAGAAACGATATCAATGTACATCCAAACTTATTATACCGACAATCTAGTCCCTAAATTTATTAAAAGATGTAACAATGAGATGTAAGATAGACATACACAAACAGTGAAATTAGGTGCTCTGAGAGGGTAAGCTTCTCCTGTCCGAAACACAGAACCTATAATAACGTAAACGGAAACATATTGGTCTCTAAATCGACTTTCTAGTCTTAATATCAAAGTAATGGGTACAACAATTGGAAATAAGATTTATTTATTGATTGCTGGACTAATTTAGGGTTAAAGTCACTTTAATCAGCAGTTTAAGTGGTGGAGTAAGACGAAGAACCAGGTAAGAAACGACCATCCTTGAGCAGGTAACTGACATACCTGATCACGTAAGGTTGTAAGTCAAGTGCACCCTTTTTGTAATGTACAGAGCGTGGTGTGAACTCATACCACAGTGGTGATAGACTACAGTGGTTGTTTAGGTAGTAGAACTACCTTAACCACTCAGTCACTCAGGCCTTACAAATATCAAAGACATAAATTAAAATGTATAAGAGACTATGTGGTAAATTAAAGCAGTGGAACAAATCTTTTATTTATTTATTTATTTTTTAATTTTTTGACCATACAAATAGGAAAGGTCCTAGCATCGGTTTTAAGAGAAATTCATTGCCAAATGTAGAATAATGCTACAACAAAGTTGTTCTTCCTCGTTGTCAACAAACATAAATTAACTACCAAAGAGTTCATACAACCACTGTTTTAAAATGCCCGAAAAAGACTTAACAGAAGACAATAAGAAAATATAAAAACCACAGGGCACTCATGAAGTCATTCAATCACTTTGTTTAATCATTAAGGTGGAAAAGAAAACAGGAAACACTTACAATGGGTGAAAACTACCATCACATGCCACAATCCACCAGGGAACTGCACAAGAAAAACAATAAAATAACAAAAGACAATCAAAGACAACGATAGGACCTCGGGATAGCCAGACTTGGTACCGACACTAGTAAGAGTTATCGGTAGAGTAAACTAGTTTAAGTGTACCCAAACCTCCCCTATCTTTATCCAAAATCCCTATAATATAATAAACATACACCTCATGGTTACTTCATGATGAAGAACAACAAAAAAGCGAAGTGTAATACCATGTATTTGTATAGAATTTGTCTCATTTGCATTTACTCCATATGCCTTCATTGTTCAAAATAAAAACCATTTATTTGTAGAGACTATGTGTCTTATACATTTACTCCATATTATTTCATTGTTTATCTACAGAAAATATTGTATTGTATTGAGTTACTCATTTTTCCAAAAGATCTCGACATTCAGGACACTAACACATCTGTCTCATTCTTTGACCTTCATGTACAAATCGACAAGGGAAGTAGACTGGAATCAAGCTGTATGACAGACGCCATGGTTAAAACTTATCTTATAATCTTTCTAAACAGTAACATTTCAGCAGCAACAGCATAAGGTGATTGCACCGTAGAAATCATTCCTCTGTGAAAGCCTTGAGGTAAATACAGTGACCTCCTTACATCTTACTGATAGTCCATTTGAACAACAGTATGTTTTCCATAAATTAAAGTCCTAACTGCAGAATTTTCGGCTATGAGATATCTGTTTCCCCTCGTTGATCGCTATGATATATCTGTTTCCCCTTGTCGACCTCTATGAGATATCTGTGTCCAAGACGACAGCTGATCGTTTACTTCAACAACTTACCTTTGCAAATTCCTATACTTAACTTGACTTCATTTTCGGAATTGAAATGTTCATGAAGGTGTCTTATAAAAACAGGATTTGAATACTCTTCAGATGCAACTTATCCTAGCTATGTATTCAATAATGTTTTCAATTGGCTTTGAGTTGTTCATATGCATGTGTGTAGCCATTTTTCTTTTTTTTAATGTCGTACTTATGTGATGTCTTTGTTTCTTTGCGCTGTCGATGCTGTTTTTGTCTTAAGACTACATTTATTTTGTATCTGTCCACAGCAAAATATTTTAATTATTTCAATTGCTAATAAAATGAATTGTGTTCATTCTCTAAAATGTATTGCCGTTGGAGTTAACATAAATGTTTTATCTCATGTTCATTTACTCCATATCCTTTCGTAATTTTTTTTTACTTTCACTGTACTGTGTACACCATGTTCAATTACTATTATCTAAATTAATGTAAGTTCTAACGCCTAAGGTTTAACTCCCTCCATCGTAGTTTTGTCCTTAGCCATATTTGATATTACTGTTTATTCGGATTTCGTTTGGTTTAATGCATTTTAATTTTTTTTTTTAAATCATGGATTTCCTTTGTTCTATTGCTGCTGATGAGGAATTAATTTACGAAATGGGGCCATACAGCTCATTAAAATTATTGCAGTTGGAGTTAACATATGAGTTATGGACTCATATTCATTTACTCCATATCTTTTCGTAAAATATTTAATACAGGAGTTTGTCTTTTATTGCAGTGTGGAGTTGGTAAAACAATTTCTCGTGGTAGAGATGTATGCTCTTTAATTCTTTTTATAATGGTATACTTGTACATGAGATAATATCTCATGTGTTTACCTTGTTATATTACTATTATCTAAATTTATGTAAATTCTAACGCCTAAGTTTTAACTCCCTCCATCGTAGTTTTGTCCTTAGCCATCTTTGATATTACTGATTATTCGGTATTCGTTTGGTTTTATGCATTTTAAACATTTTTTTGAAATTATGCGGCACCTGAATCGGTTTTCAGGGGCTCTGGCTACAGAGCTGCCGGACGCGTCCCCAGGTGGTGGATAGGGGATTGCCCTGTCTATGCGGGGTAGTCAGGTCATAATACGGAAAGCCTGACCGCGAACCATTGTAGCCAAACTGTGTAGAGAAACGCCACGTTCTATGCAGTATAAAGACCCCTTCTATATTTCTCTGAAGAGAGCAGACGCATTGAGTGTCGGTATGGAAGGCTTAATTTCCTGCCCCTACCCATTACTCCCCTTTTCCAGTGGCAATCAAAAGTAGTTTCCCCCCATTTTCTCACTTTTGAGACACAGCAGTTCCTATTTTTAGCGGTGTGAGATTTCCTTGTCCTACACTAGTGTAAGACAAAAAAATCACGTGCAGTTTACCGGCAAATATCGTGTTTTGCATATAAGAGTCTGTAGTCTACATCTGTCCTCATTAGTGATCATAAGTGTATTCAATCTACGTGTTATAAACGTGTTATATCGTTTGTAGTAACATTTCATTGGAAAAAACAAGAAAAAGCGGCTTTTAAAATATGGCGCGCTCGGGTGTACATTCCTGATTTTATGACGTTACAAAAAGTGACATAACTCCTTGTGTAAACAGACGAAAGGGGACGACAGTTTCGTGTGGATTTTAGTATATTTTAGGGTGAATACAGTGAGAAATAAAATCAAACACCAGTGGAAGTGCGAGACAAGAGAATCTCAGACACCCTCGGGTAAGATTTCAATCATCTCGGACTCAGCAAGCTTCGTCCGAGACTGGAAATCTTACCCTTGGGTGTCTGAGATTCTCCTGTCTCGCACTTTCCCTGGTGTTAGATTCTTAATGTCCCTTCGACCTTTGTTTCTTTCTTCTTTTACTTACATTTTTTTTGAATTGATTAACTTGTTCTCGTCCTGATATAGCTGAAATATTGCTAATTGGACGCTAAAATCCAACTAATCAATCAATCAATGAAATTATGGATTTCCTTTGTTTGGGTTCTAGTGCTAGTGATGAGGACTGATCTCCGAAATGGCCATACAGCTCATTAAAAATACTAGAATTGGAGTTTACATATGAGTAATGGTCTCATTTCATTTAATCCATATGTTTTCGTAAAATATTATTTATTTTTATCATTACTACTTTTTTCAACCGCTGTCAGAGAATCAGATGTGAATACATCCCTTCTTGAGTTTCTGATGTCACTCGCAATTTTATTGGATTCCAAACTGTAAATGGCTTGGTTATCAATACTGTGTTTTTGTTTCTGCGTTAGTTAGCTGTCTGCTCTCCTTGTTTCTCTGTGTTCTCGTTCTAGTCATGTCTACTCTCCTTGTCTTTCTGTGTTCTCGTTAAAGTCATGTCTACTCTCCTTATTTTTCTGTGTTCTCGTTCTAGTTATGTCTACTCTCCTTGTTTTTCTATGTTCTCGTTCTAGTCATGTCTAGCCGCCTTGTTTTTCTGTGTTCTCGTTCTAGTCATGTCTAGCCTCCTTGTTTTTCTGTGTTCTCGTTCTAGTCATGTCTAGCCTCCTTGTTTTTCTATGTTCTCGTTCTAGTCATGTCTACTCTCCTTGTTTTTCTGTGTTCTCGTTCTAGTCATGTCTACCCTCCTTGTTTTTCTGTGTGCTCGTTCTAGTCATGTCTGCTCTCCTTGTGTCATTGTGTTCTCGTTCAAGTCATGTCTACTCTCTTTATTTTTCTGTGTTCTCGTTCTAATAATATCTACTTTCCTTGGTTTTCTTTGTTCTCGTTCTAGTCATGTCTGGTCTCCTTGCTTTTCTGTGTTCTGGTTCTAGTTATGTCTACTCTCCTTATTTTTCTGTGTTCTCGTTCTAGTAATGTCTGCTCTCGTTGCTTTTCTGTGTTCTCGTTCTAGTCATGTCTGCTCTCCTTGTTTTTCTGTGTTCTCGTTCTAGTCATGTCTACTACCCGTGTTTTTCTGTGTTCTCGTTCTAGTCATGTCTGCTCTCCTTGTGTTTCTGTGTTCTTGTTCTAGTCATGTCTACTCTCCTTGTTTTTCTGTGTTTTCGTTCTAGTCATTTCTACTCACCTTGTTTTTCTGTGTTCTCGTTCTAGTCATGTCTACCCTCCTTGTTTTTATGTGTTCTCGATCTAGTCATGTCTGCTCTCCCTGTTTTTCTGTGTTCTCGTTCTGGTCATGTCTTCTCTCCTTGTTTTTCTGTGTTCTTGTTCTAGTCATGTCTGCCCTCCTTCTTTTTCCTTGTTTCCTATTCTAGTCATGTTCAGTCTCCTTGTTTTTCTGTGTTCTCGTTCTAGTCATGCCTGCTCTCCTTGTTTTTCTGTGTTCTTGTTCTAGTCATGTCTGCTCTCCTTGTTTTTCTATGTTCTCGTTCTAGTCATGTCTACTCTCCTTGTTTTTCTGTGTTCTCGTATGCTCTCCTTGTTTTTCTGTGTTCTCGTTCTAGTCATGTCTACTCTCCTTGTTTTTCTGTGTTCTTGTTCTAGTCATGTCTACTCTACTTGTTTTTCTGTGTTCTCGTACTAGTCATGTCTACCCTCCTTGTTTTTCTGTGTTCTCGATCTAGTCATGTCTACTCACCTTGTGTTTCTGTGTTCTCGATCTAGTCATGTCTGCTCTCCTTGTTTTTCTGTGTTCTCGTTCTAGTCATGTCTACTCTCCTTGTTTTTCTGTGTTTTTGTACTAGTCATGTCTACTCTCCTTGTTTTTCTGTGTTTTCGATCTAGTCATGTCTACTCTCCTTGTTTTTCTGTGTTCTCGTTCTAGTCATGTCTACTCACCTTGTTTTTTTCTGTGTTCTCGTTCTGGTCATGTCTGCTCTACTTGTTTTTCTGTGTTCTTGTTCTAGTCTTGTCTGCCCTCCTAGTTTTTCTGTGTTCTTGTTCTAGTCATGTTCAGTCTTCTTATTTTTCTGTGTTCTTGTTCTAGTCCTGTCTGCTCTCCTTGTTTTTCTGTGTTCTTGTTCTAGTCATGTCTACTCTCCTTGTTTTTCTGTGTTCTCGTTCTAGTCATGTCTACTCACCTTGTTTTTCTGTGTTCTCGTTCTGGTCATGTCTGCTCTCCTTGTTTTTCTGTGTTCTTTTTCTAGTCATGTCTGCTGTCTTTGTTTTTCTGTGTTCTTGTTCTAATAATGTTTGGTCTCCTTTTTTTCTGTGTTCTCGTTCTAGTCATGTCTGCTCTCCTTGTTTTTCTGTGTTCTTGTTCTAGTCATGTCTGGTGTCCTTGTTTTTCTGTGTTCTCGTTCTAGTCATGTCTGCTTTCCTTGTTTTTCTATGTTCTCGTTCTAGTCATCTCTACTCTCCTTGTTTTTCTGTGTTCTCGTTCTAGTCATGTCTACTCACCCTGTTTTTCTGTGTTTCCGTTCTAGTCATGTCTGCTCTCCTTGCTTTTCTGTGTTCTCGTTCTGGTCATGTCTACTCTCCTTGTTTTTCTGTGTTATCGATCTAGTCATGTCTACTCTCCTGTCTTTCTGTGTTCTCGTTCTAGTCATGTCTGGTCACCTTGTTTTTCTGTGTTCTCGTTCTAGTCATGTCTGCTCTCCTTGTTTTTCTGTGTTCTTGTTCTAGTCATGTCTGCTCTCCTTGTTTTTCTGTGTTCTTAGTCTAGTCATGTTTGGTCTCCTTGTTTTTCTATTTTCTCGTTCTAGTCATGTCGGTGTCCTTGTTTTTCTGTGTTCTCGTTCTAGTCATGTCTGCTCTCCTTGCTTTTCTGTGTTTTTGTTCTAGTCATGTCTGGTGTCCTTGTTTTTCTGTGGTCTCCTTCTAGTCATGTCTGCTCTCCTTGTGTGTCTGTGTTCTCGGTCTAGTCATGTCTACTCTCCTTGTTTTTCTGTGTTCTTGTTCTAGTCATGTCTGCTCTCCTTGTTTTTCTATGTTATCGTTCTAGTCATGTCTACTCTCCTTGTTTTTCTGTGTTCTCGTTCTAGTCATGTCTACTCACCCTGTTTTTCTGTGTTTCCGTTCTAGTCATGTCTGCTCTCCTTGTTTTTCTGTGTTCTCGTTCTGGTCATGTCTACTCTCCTTGTTTTTCTGTGTTCTCGATCTAGTCTTGTCTACTCTCCTTGTCTTTCTGTGTTCTCGTTCTTGTCATGTCTACTCACCTTGTTTTTCTGTGTTCTCGTTCTGGTCATGTCTGCTCTCCTTGTTTATCTGTGTTCTTGTTCTAGTCATGTCTGCTCTCCTTGTTTTTCTGTGTTCTTGTTCTAGTCATGTTTGGTCTCCTTGTTTTTCTGTTTTCTCGTTCTAGTCATGTCTGCTCTCCTTGTTTTTTTTGTGTTCTTGTTCTAGTCATGTCTGGTCTCCTTGTTTTTCTGTGTTTTCGTTCTAGTCATGTCTGCTCTCCTTGTTTTTTTGTTTTCTTGTTCTAGTCATGTCTGCTCTCCTTGTTTTTCTGTGTTCTTGTTCTAGTCATATCTGCTCTCCTTGTTTTTCTATGTTCTCGTTGTAGTCATGTCTAGTCTCCTTGTTCTTCTGTGTTCTCGTTCCAGTCATGTCTACTCACCTTGTTTTTCTGTGTTTCCGTTCTAGTCATGTCTGCTCTCCTTGTTTTTCTGTGGTCTCGTTCTGGTCATGTCTGCTCTCCTTATTTTTCTGTGTTCTCGTTCTAGTCATGTCTACTCTTCTTGTTTTTCTGTGTTCTCGTTCTAGTCATTTCTACTGTCCTTGTTTTTCTGTGTTCTCGTTCTAGTCATGTCTACTCTCCTTGTTATTTTGTGTTCTCGTTCTAGTCATGCCTACTCTCCGTGTTTTTCTGTGTTCTCGTTGTAGTCATGTCTGCTCTCCTTGTATTTCTGTGTTCTCGTTCTAGTCATGTCTACTCTCCTTGTTTATCTGTGTTCTCGTTCTAGTCATGTCTACTCACCTTGTTTTTCTGTTTGCTCGTTCTGGTCATGTCTACTCACCTTGTTTTTCTTTGTTCTCGTTCTAGTCATGTCTACTCTCCTTGCGTTTCTGTGTTCCCATTCTTGTCATGTCTGGTCTTAAATTTTGTAATTACCACAACCCTTGTTCTAGTGTCTTTTTTTCTACAACTTATCTCTCTTCAGTGTAGATTTAATTGAATTGATTTAATGTTCCAAAAGACAATACATTGAATATATATCCGATGAATTTGTGTTAGTACGATGCTGTTATATTATTTTTATTGATTAAGAACATAAATCCAGCTTATATTTGCAATTATATATAACTAAGGATTCGAAATAAAAAAAAGTTAAATTTTATCACAATAGTTTTGGTCATTTTCACTGATAAACTTTGAAAAAAAAATGCTTTGTGTCGGAAAGATTGCAAACAAAGATAGTTCCGTAATGCTTATTAAAGTCAATAGCTTGCGGAAATAACAAACCCTCGGAATAAGAAGGTTACATTTTACACATATTTGATACGTATATATTTATATAAATGAATTTCCAAATGTTTTGATTTGATCTGCACTGAAGAGACATAAGTTTTCGAAATGACCATATGCAGAAACTAAATTAAAAGTAACTTGGGTATTTTGTTATTTATTACCACTGGGCCGATGCCTCTGCTGGAAGACTGTTAGTCCCCGAGCGTATTTACCAACCCAGTTGCCAGTACTTCGGTGCTGGCCCGAAAACCGATTATATTTGAAAATTTAATATAGTAATTTTACAAAATTTAACAAAATTTTATTCAAAACTAAGAGTATCTCTCTCTTGCATAGTTCTGTTCTTTGCTGATTTTGGCTTTTCTATTTACACTTCATTGGTTATTTGTTATCTATCAGCCTTTTCAAATATTTCGGTAAATGGAATTCCACAAAATTGATTTTATCTGCACTTAAGAGACGTAAGTTGTCAAAATGCGCATATGTAGAATCTAAATTGACAGTAACTTTGGTATTTTGTTATTTCCGTATATCACAAAAACTTTTTTCTTAAGTTATAGGTAACATTGTAGTTATCTGATTTAAGAACAATGAGAATAAGTTGATTGAGTTACTGAAAGTTTTATATAACATGTATCACATGAACTAAAATAATTCTTAAGAAATACATACATTTCAGACGAAATTACCTGAAAACTTAGCCACAGTGCTCGAAAAACAATCCTGGTTTTTGGTTCGACGAGGTGAAATTTGATAAGTTTTCAGATACATTCCTTCAATCTTTGTCAAATTGATCATCACCAGAACAACAGTTACACACTAAACATGAGGTACATGACGTGACAATAATGATCTCCTCTCAAAGAGGTCACTTTTTCTCGTTTCACGGGCTCATTTTTCGGTAATTCCCCTTTCACGCTAGACATCCTTTCCTGTTTTCACGTGCATATTTTCCCCACGACCCCGTTTCCCGTTTGCTTAAAAAGGCCTATCCGTCTTCCCGCTTATACCCCATCAAGACCCACTTGAAGGGCGAAAACTAGTTACAAAGCTATACAGAAGGGGGATAAGGGGATAATCCTTAAATTTTCACCAATTTCGATATTTCAAGTTTCTGGAGAAAAAAGGCGTTCGTGTCTGCATCAATGTATCAATGCTAGTGAAGATTCTCGTTGGCAAAACATCCACCAGCAGAACGACAGACCCATTGTTGATGAATAACTAAATTCCATGGTTACCGTATATCTAATTTCTGCAGATGGTAATTTTGACAAATTATATCTCTTCAGTGCAGATAAAATGGAATTGATTTAAATGTTTTTAAGACGATATATTGAATACGTATCTGATATATATGTGTGCTATTTTCAGTAAATGAAGATTTTCAATTTAGTATTTATTTGCCATAAGATATACCAAAGTTTTTGAAATCCAAAGGATAATTGGATCATCGTATTTTTGTTCATTTCAACTAGACAGTTTGTATAAAAATGCTTTTTGGCCACTGTAATTACAAACAACGATATCCCCGGTATGCTTATTAAGGTTAATAGCTCGCGGATCGGACAGACCATTAGATCCAGTAAGTAATGTTTTACTTGTTTGGCCGTCTCGTGATATAATTACAACACTTGAAAAAAATAAACCACCTCCTGCAACAATTACATTCTGATTGTTGTCGACAGTTAGACCGTATGGACGCTTAAAAGAATAGTCCTTGAATTCCAAGATTTTTTTACCAGACATATCACAGCATGCTACCGTATATTCATACCAATCAGAGTAGTATATCCTGTCTGTTGTAGTTGTCATATACCACACGAAGCTAACGTTGATGTTTATAGTGTTCACTACCTTCCCTGACATGTCAATGACAACTATACCAAGACCTTTAACAACAACATAAAGTTTTCCTCCTTGGTAGGACAATCCGCGGGTACTGTTGTCTAAATCTACTTTCTTTTCTACTGTTGTGTTCTGTATGTTTAGAATCTCAATGTAACATGATCCACCATAGGATACTGCTACACGGTCTGAATCTATTACTGTTATATCGTACGGTTTACTAGAGACAGGAATGTCACGGACATGTGTTCCATTCTGATTGTACTGCATTAATTGTTTCTTACCATAATAGTTTGCAATTAACACGTGACCGTTAAGTAATATTGTACATCCGTAAACATCCATATATTCTGATTCCTTTTTGATGGTAAATGTTTGTTTCAAATTTACTTCGATGTCAGTAATGCTTTTCATAACAGGATACAAAGGTTTCTGTGCTTGGGCGATCTTTGGTTGTGACAACTGTACACGTGTCTTTGTCACTTCAACGTGAATTTTCCCAAATGTTCCAACATCGGTCAGAAAAGATTTTAGAGCTTTATCAATCTCAACATTAATATTGTACTTTTCAATAACATTTCGTGTCATCGTCGATTTTAAACACTCATGAACTTCTTTGTTTATCTCACGGGTTTTGACAAAGATATGTAAATCGGATGCAAAATTTTTCATCTCATTTGTCTGGTCTTTCAAATGTTTCATTGCTTTTTCTGATTCTTTCAAACTTTTTAAAACCTCGCCTACCTTTGATTTACACGAAGCTATTTTTGAGTTCAACTCTAAAATCAAGTTTCGTTCCATCTCATTTAAGTTTTTGTCTATTTTTGTTCGTACCTCTTTTATCGCTCCTTTAATTTTCTTTTCGTCTACAACAAGGTTTTCCGGAGCTGCATTGTGAATTATAGTTTGAATATTGTTTAGACCGACTGAAATGGTTTCTTGTAAATCAGTGAAGGCGGTTGATTGTTTTGCATTTTTTGCTGCATCTGCAAGAGGTATAATTTCCTCGCAAGGTCTATGACGAGATTTGACACAAGATAAACAAAGAGGCACGTCGTGTGATTTGCAGTATGAATCAAGGATCTTTCCGTGCTCCTCACATCGAAAGTCAGATGTTGCCATGTTGAATCTAAGCATGAAAAGCAGAAAAAAAACTTCAGTCAAAATGGAAATACATTTTCTTCCCGGTTGAATATATATAATTTGCATAGTTACTCACTTTCTACACACATTATTTCAATAGCAAGTACTATTTCCATTTCTAATGATATTAATACTTCTTTGATCTAAAACAATAAAAATGAACCAGAATAACACATTAAGGGGGATTGCTACTCCATATGGAAATAAATAGGATTTCGAATAAATGTGATTTTTTTTGTTAGAGAATTAAAAAAGAAATACTTTAAGTGGAAAATTGATAGGTTGATGATCTCGTTTTTGAGTTATAAGCGGTTGAAAGTTTTGGCGGGAAATTGAACTCCTCCAATATTTAGGATTAACATTTGCAAGGTTTGACCACGAATGAATGTGACAGAATAAATAAAATTTAATGATTTTTTTTACAGAATGCTCATAAAGATGTATACATGAAATTATGGGAAAAAATAAGGGGGTCAATTGGCAAAAAAATCTAATGCTTTTCAATGGATAAAACCAGAGAATTTCAAAAATCTGACAGAAATCCCCAAACATGAGGAGCGAACCTAATTAAATGAATTATTAATTCACTCAATAATAAAATTCATCACAGTAATCTGGGACCTACTAGTCATTAATTCACACAACAATGAAATGCATCACACTAATCTGGGACCTCCTAGTCATTATTTCGCACCACAATGAAATACATCACAGTAATCTGGGACCTACTAGTAATTAATTTACACCACAATGAAATACATCACAGTAATCTGGGACCTACTAGTCATTATTTCACATCACAATGAAATACATCACAGTAATCTGGGCCCTACTAGTCATTATTTCACACCACAATGGAATACATCACACTAACCTGGGCCCTTACTAGTCATTATTTCACACCACAATGAAATACATCACACCAATCTGTGACCTTCTAGTCATTTACTCACACCACAATGAAATGCATCACAGAAATCTGGGACCTACTAGTCATTATTTCAGCAGAACTTATTCCAGTAAATATATATTCTGATTTAGAATGAAATTAGTTTCATAAATGAGAACAGACATTTTAATCAAGATTCACGTCTCCCAGAATTTGTCATAAGATTGTCCCATTGACAGTATGAGGGGTGTTGTACACATCAGGATAAGATTACCCTTCTCAGTACTAAAACTGACGATAAAAGAGACGATTTTAATTTCAAAATTATCAATTTCCCTAACATGGACAGTAATATTCCAGCTTCTCCTGCTTATGGAGTGTATGTTTCACAGCTGATTCATTACGCGAGAGCTAGCACAAATTGTAAAGACTTTATCATTAGACACACTTATCTCCGTGACCGCCTTCTTAATCAAGGCTTCAAAAAATTCCGTCTCATACGATCATTAAAAAGTTCTTTAATAGATATCAGTCCCTGGTGAAAAAATTTGAAGTTTCGGTCCGTACTCTGATTCAAGATTCTTTCTTTACTTAATAAAGGGATGGCCATTTCTTTTAACTGTTTACGACCTTTCAATGGCAATTGCTGTTGAGTTGCTACCGTAATGGAAGGGGAAGTTGAGATAGCCATAAAACCGGTCGGTTTAACCCACCATTTTGTTCGATGTGCCTGTACCAAGTCATGACCATAGACTGTTCTTAATATTATCTCATTAATATTAATAGATAACTCAGAAGGAGACTTAGTGAGCAAGCATCTTATCATCGTTTATAGTTTATATGTTAACTGTAAATAATGGCTACTAATTACAGCAGTAGAGATTAAGAACTAGTTCCAAAACTTGACTTTACCTATGTTGAAAAACTAAATAAAATCCCACAAGACGGCATCAGGAGAAAAATCCATCAAAAGGCTTTAAATATTTCAGTGAAAGTTTCTTACATGATCTGAGAGGTTAGTGAACTTTTCATTTATTGTTTTCCTTAATCAAGTAAAAATATAAATTGTAGATGCCCTGCACCAAAAACACCTTATGAATGACTTGTAAAAGTTAAAGGCCAAACCAATAATCCCATAATCATTTGTTAAACGTTGTTTAAATTCAGCATGTTAAAGACACATTAATATCTGTCAATTTTAAGAAAGAAACAAGGAATTAGTTTTCATTGCTTTTCATTCCTGAAGTTGATGAAAGCCAGATGTTCTCTTTTCTACAGAGAAATTACCATCTTTTCTATAATAAATCCATATACTATACTTTAAATAAAACTCCTTTCAAATAGGCGCACCTTCTTTTTTGCAGTTGAGCACAATGCTGAAATTTCAACAGTATATGGAAAGTGTTTTCGATCACAAAGACGGCCTGAACCTCTGGATCAAGTTAAGGTTAGTATTTCTCAGAATATGAAGCAAATCATAGAAATTATGCAAAGTGCATGGTTAAATTGTGCTTAAAACATAAAATCTTAATAGTGCAAGCTGCACCTCTGTAACCTGGTTTTCGACTGAAGTGAAGCCAATTACATGCTAAATTAAAGCTGTATTATGAAATAAGGTGGCATAATAGTTTGATAGTAGGCATTACAAATTGCTGTTGCCTTTTGTCATTTGTAAATAACATCTGAAATAGTTTTATTTAATTATTTCAGGTGTCATTTAGTAAAGGAGATACAACTCACACTATCAAGAAGGCAGAGTGCACATGCCCGGTTTGACTTTCCGAAACATGTGGCCACATCTCTGGTCTCCTTTATCAACAAGCCAAGTTCAAAGTACTGAATTTAAAAGCTTTACCAGAGGATGTAGCTAAAACATCGCAACCACAAACATGGCATCAACCCAGAGGCGCAGGAAATGGAGGTATCTGGTTATAGAAAATCTGATATAAACAGTGATTCAACGCCAAAATCTATAAGATCTACACTCTATAATCCAATTATTGGTGAACCGATTCAGTGGAAAGATAAACATGAAATCCTTGCCGAATCAAGTCCATCAATGCTTATATTGCCGGCCCTGCAAAATTATGAGTTAGCACTTGTAAATAGCAAGTTTTGCAAGTTTCCAAAAGGCTCCGTTTTGTCCTATCATCAACCATTAGAAAGCAACTGTATTATAAATATTTATTACGGTGTAGCATTTCCTGATTTGGTCTTCCAAACGTTTAGATTTTATCTGCACTGATGAGACATAAGTTGTCGAAATGCGCATATGCAGAAAGTAAATTCACAGTAATTTTGGTATTTAGTTATTTATTACCACTGGGTCGATGCCACTGCTGGTGGACTGTTAGTCCCCGAGGGTATTCACCAGCCCAGTAGTCACTACTTCGGTACTGACCCGAAAGCCGATTATTTTTGAAACCTTATAATATCTAAAATTCGTAAATTTTATTAAAAACTAAGGAGTATCTCCCTCATACAAAGCTCTGTCCTTAGCTAATTTTGGCTTTACATTTA
This sequence comes from Modiolus philippinarum, assembly GCA_002080025.1. Taxonomy (NCBI): domain Eukaryota; kingdom Metazoa; phylum Mollusca; class Bivalvia; order Mytilida; family Modiolidae; genus Modiolus; species Modiolus philippinarum. The sequence goes on along the minus strand of MJUU01057742.1, from coordinate 78,917 downwards.
GATCACTTTGGTTATTTGTTCTCTATCAGTTTTTAATCATCTTTGAGTTGATGGTCTTCCAAACGTTTAGATTTTATCTGCACTGATGAGACATAAGTTGTCGAAATGCGCATATGCAGAAAGTAAATTCACAGTAATATCGGTATTTAGTTATTTGCCATTTTCAAATGTTATGGCAAACGAACTAATATGTTTACACTTACTGAAGGACAATTTGTCAAATTCGAAGGACTTAAGTTGCAACCGCAGGAGATTAAACGTTTCGAACAACAAACACGTCTGCAAAATCAAACATCACTGTGGTTCAAAGTAAGGAGGCATAGAATAACTGCATCGCACATGGGAGAAGTTGCAAAAAGACGGAAGGATTTTGAGGTCTTGGCTACACGATTACAAACCACACACAAATGTATGACAGCAGGAATGAGGAGAGGTCACATATCTGAGCCAATGGCGGATAGGGCATATATGCTGAAAAAAATGACAGTAGAATCAATTTGTACCCATGTGGTGTTGTAGTAAATCAGTGGAGTCCATGGCTTGCTGCTTCTCCTGACAGGAAAGTATACAACCCTGACAAACGACCTCCTTATGGTTTACTCGAAATAAAGTGCCCTATTGTGCAATCTGTTGCCGAAGTTTCGTGCCTAAAGAAAAGTGACAATGGTGAATATCATCTTAAAAGGAATTATAACTATAACTATCAAGTTATGACACAACTAGCTGTGTTTGGTGGGAAATAGGAGATTTCCATGAAACAATCAACTTTGATGAAGATGAGTGGCAGCAAATGAAGAACAAAGCAGATATCTTTTACTTTACTTATTTCATTTAATAAAGTTCATTTCTTAAGTTCCACTAGTTTAAATTTGAGTCCAATCTTTGACAATGGGTCCTTTAAAGTTTGCTAATAAACAGGCTACTGTCCATAACTGGTTAATAGAACCAGCTAGAACATGGGAACCGGACTGTCAAACAAATGATTTTCCTTTATACGTTTGTGCATACGTTCCACGTGAATTCTAAGGCGTGTAATTTGTTCAGTTTCTTGTACTTCCTCTGGAGTAAACCGTCCTTTTGAACTAAAAAAGGGAGGTATATTCAATGTCACATTTTTTTTTCTGGTAGTAGTTTCCTAATGGCGAAGCCTTTGTCCGCCATGACATCATCATTTGCCTCAACTAAGTCAAGAAAACCAGACAATTTTGTGATTTCGACATCAGATATACACCCAGTGTATAGTGATGAAATGAATGTAACGGCCCCATGTGGGGCAACACCTTAAAGACACTTAAAGGTGTTTGTTCTCTTGTAAGAAGAATACAGCTGGAATTCAGAACAAGTGACGATGGCTGTTGAGTTTTAATTTCGGTACAATCAATGACGACTCTTGTGTTTGGATATGTTGCTTAAAGCCCTCAGACATGAGTCTGTTAATCTGTTCCTTACTTAACCAAATAGAAATACTTCCCAGAGCAAAGTACAAAAAATTGGCCCAAGTTATAATTTTTCGGGTGATGGTTGGCATAGCGCAGTTGAATCTTACACGTAAATCTTGTTCCAGCAATCCCATTTGTAGTCTACACGGAAAAAAAATCATCTATCAGTAGCATGCTTCGTTTTCTGCCGGTTAAATCCACAGTATCACTTACTTGATAATATGCACTTTGCATGTTTTTGGCTGTAGGCTCTATGCACTAGAAAAAGTCTATGAAAGATGAATAAGTTTGAAATCCTGTATAAAAGTTTATCAATGTGTCATCTGTTGAAAATCCTGTGACTCCAAATTTTTCCAATTGCAACTGTTTGGTCATAATATCTACTTTTTCAGATTTTGTTTTAAGTTTGTCCCCAAGTTCTTTAATTTTGGCATCCTTCTCATGCGAAACTGATGTTGGAATTAAGACATTTGGCTCCTCTGCTTCCAATTTCTCAATTGCACCTGGTATTTTGCACTCCTCATTACATATAGCTTCAGTATAAGAAGTTGAAGATGGTCGAAGCCTTCTTTTCAAAATTCTTCTGCTGGTCTGCTGTCCCTTCCAAGTGAATATGCTGGGTACAGCATCTGGTTTTAATCCTTTCCTAACTGGATTCCATGCTTTGTAGTCATCCGTCTTAAAATGTTTGGAGCATACTGAGTTGAATTGGTGATCTGAAAAAATACAAAGGATAAACAAATTTATTAAAAAAATTATATAGGGTTTCAAAGGGACAAGCTAAACTTTAAATACATGATTAGATTGGTGCGGTGCTAAATTTCTTTCATAAAACAGATCTTGATATCCTTATTCCAACCTCTTTTATAAATAATAAATTGATCATTTATTGGTATCAAAAAGAACTTATGAGGATGTATTCATAATACATACTTTGAAGAACAGACTTGATTTTGAAGCCTACTGTAAATATGCACACTTTTTAATAATGAAATGATGAAATATTATATTTACTGTAATGTTTTTAAACAAATATTTTAATAGGGTTAACATGCAAACACAGTATGAAAACAAAGTTTGAGATTAGAAAAGAAAATCATGAATCAATATACTTACATTAAAATGTGAACCTTCGTCTCGTCTGATTTTGATGATCCATTGTTTCCGTAAATCAGGATATTTTGGAATATAATGGAAGCGCAGTTCTGGATTATATCTGGAATCCGATGTACTAAATGGAACACAACAATGTTGATTTAAGAGACTTTGATTTAAGAGGTAAATTGCTATCATCCATATTGAATTTTTATAAATAATCTTTGTTGATGATACTGCTAGCTCACTAAGCCTCGTTCTGGGTTTGGGATGCAAAGTATGCATAGAATTTGAAAGGAGACTATTGCGGTTGACAATATTGCCGGTGGTTTTCACCTGATTTGTCTTTTTGTGTCATGGACTTTGGCTCTTGACAACTCTGTTCGGTAATTTTTTTTTTCAAGTTAAGACTTTTAGTTCTTTATTTTACAGTAAATTATTTTTTGTGTTTGTATGTTTTGTTGGTGTGTGGTGTATTTCGTCATCTTGTGTTTGCTTCGTCTCTGGACTTTGATTTATGTCATGTTTTGCTGTGATCCTTTGATATTCTACTGTCATGTTTTTGGACCTAACAGTCTCTTTGCAATGGAACATTGTTTTGGGATCAACAATTATTCTAAATAACAAAATACCGAAGATACTAAGAATAAACTATTGCGATTTTGGCCTATTGATCTTTACTCATTTAGGACATTCTTTTTTACTATTTTAGTCTACAGATTTATCCAAGTGTAACACATTATTCTGAAAAGGGTTATTTATGTTTGTTTGCTAAGTAAATGAAAAAACGAAACAAATAAGACAAAAAATAAAGAACAGATAATTTACGACGGACGGATTTTGATAAAAATAATAGGATATTAAGATTTAGCCAGTAATGTTTTTGTCGAAATGCTCATAGGGTCATATGGTAAGATTAATCTCCCTTACAAAACATGGGCAACATTATTTAATATCTCTCTTACAACAAGTTCATTATAGATTTATCTCCCTTTAAATCAGATCACGATTGATGTATCTCCTTGCAACCAGCTCTAAGCAGATTTTCGTCGTTAAAACTAGCTCAAGAGGTACTTATCAGACAACATATCAACGAATGAGAAACATTGAAACTTGTGGTTGTCCATTAAAACTAGCCCAAGAGGTACTTATCAGACAACATATCAACGAATAAGAAACATTGAAACTTCTTCTTGTCCATTGAACCCCTAAAATAATGGTCGCTTTGTCATTTTGAAAACGAAATCAAAGAAAAAAATATGAGGAAAGCTCACTGTAAGCTGATAAGCTGTAGAAAGACTATATTTATGTAATGTAAACACAATGTGAAAGTTTACTTACCTCTTATTGTGAGGTTAAACTGGCTCTAATCAGCTAATTATATTCCTTGTCAATTCCATTCGATTTTAATGACGTAGTGGTTTACCTATAAATTTATTTTTAGAATTTACTTGTTATATTAAATAACCCAGGTAAACATTTTATGAGATACAAAAAGGTAAACTATACCTAAGTAAATATATTTATTGTTTTCACAGGGTGTGTTTAAACGCATGATTTTGCAAAATCATAAGATAAAATTTGTTGCTTTTCCTTCAAGGCTAAGGAAAAAGGGCACTTGAATATCGAAGGATCAAAGGAGTGGAATTTACAAATATCAAAGTCCAAAGACATGGCCAAAAACAAAAACAAAAACAAACAAACAAAAAAAAAAAAAAAAAAAAAAAAAAAAAATGGCGTTAGACGGTAANAACTTGCAATATCTAAATGTTTGTATTTTTTTAAACTAAGGAGTGTCTCCCTAAATTTACCGTGGCTTCGGTATCTTATTATTTGTTACCACTGGGTCGATGCCACTGCTGGTGGACTGTTAGTCCCCGAAGGTATTCACCTGCCCAGTAGTCAGTTCTCACCCTATTAAAATGTATTCCCTACAGTTGTGCTTGATCGGCGAGGTGGTTTGCTATTTATGCATCGATTTCTCATCAATCGATTTTGGAGACGATTTCGTGTTTTAATTTTTGCCCTGTTTTGGTTTTTACATTAGGTCCTAAAATTTTATTATTATTTGACGTTAACATTCTCCAATCCGATAGAGATATGCAAGTTTCAAAGTTCTCTGACATTATTTGTATGGGACATTTAAAAAAAAAAAGCCCCCTTTGCCTACTGAAAAACACAAAAATATACTTCTTTGACCGAGTAATTAAATAAAAGCTGTAAATACTTTTATATCAGTGGACACTAAATTAAGAATATGCAATCTTAAACATAAACAAAAGTGTGTAGGAAGGACATTCAAAGAAAGCAAGTTACACCAAAATTCACTTTGCAACGTTTCAGTTTTCTTTTTAAAAAATGAGAAAATGTTTTTTACAACAATACTTTTTGTAGTATCTGGAACCGCAGAGAATTAAGTGCTAGATAACAATAAGATTCATGAACAAAATCACTGGTAAAGCACCACAAGCATACTGTTAACGTTTGCGACAGAAAATTGTGAAAAATATGCAATAGTAAATTGACGAATTCAAACGGAAAAACAAGCCAAAGGATGGACCTACCCAGGGGCCCAGTAGCCTACGGCCCTTAAAATTCTGCCTTGGTTACTAAAAACTTTCAACCAGTAGCCAAGCTGGCTACCAAAATTTCTGACATTTATCGTAGACCCAAAGTACTAAGCTAATAAAAAATATAGCTAGGCTACAAACTACCATCTGTCAGGCCCATCTGGCCATACAGACTCTTGAAATGATAGTGTGTAGATGTACATTTGACACAAAAATCACAAAAATGACAAACACACAAAATAACGAACATTCTTCTGTCAGTATAACATATCTTATACTTAGCAATTATTTTATGCAACTGAATATCTTACACTGTCTTAACAAAATTGTGTTAAACATGTCAAATTCGTGATAAGATCAAAATGGCCACATAAGATCATAGCATATCAGCTAGTGTTTCATTTTGAAGTGTTCAGTATATGTTATAATATTAAATGTATTGGATCAGAAACAACGAGAAATTAATGGAATTTTAGTAGATCTAATGTTCACTTAGTTCTATAAGATTTGTTCACTATGTCTACTGAAATATCTACTACTTCTTTTATAAGGTCACTAAAAGACCGAAATAACACGTAGCAACTGAAGTAAAGATTTTTAATATATTAGTACCGTAATGATGTTTTGCCAAAACAAATCTTGCAAAGTAGGGTTGGACTAGCTTTTCATACCAAAATAACATGATTTTGTACGGAAGGTTCGACATACACAGGGCGAAACTGCTTGTATCCATTTATCACACCCATGCGTATTTCATGCGTAAACGTAACATTTTGAAATACTGTGGTTACTTGGCTGCGTATATATGTGATATACGAACATCTCGAATGCGCCGTGAATACGCAGTTGCATAAACATGCGTATAAGAAACAAGAAATACACAAGGTATCCGCTGTGAATCCACTTTATTCCGAAAACGTTGAATACGTTTCATTATATAATAGTTATTCTCGCAAAACTTGTAAACGCTACAATACGGCAAAGTTTTCAGCTTATTTATGCTGACGGAATACGCAATATGTTTTCATGTGTTTTCAGCGTATAATTTGACATTTAATCCAATCTATAATATCTGTGCACATTTATTAGTAGGACATGTGTTTTGTTAAGTTTACTTTCTTTCATGAGAAAACACGTGCCTTTTTCAGATTAATTTGTTTTAAACTAACAATTTATTATTATTTTATTCTATGTGTGTGTTTCTTACTATGTTTTTGCAAAGTTTTTTTTCTTTTTATTTTACATTTGGTACTTTTTTCTTGCTTTTATTTTTTTGGGGGAATGACCTTTTCACATCAAATTCATGTTGATTTAGAAGAAATACTGCCTGGCACAGTCTGTAAAATGATACATACAGTCAGTCCATGCACATGCTGTGACTCTTATGAAAATAAAAAAAAAAATCGTAAACTTATTCTGGAATATTTAGGCGTAAATTCAGATTTATTATTATGACTTAAAACGAAAATGAAATGAACATCGGGGGATCTAGAAGGGGTTCATATTTTCTGAAAAGAAAACAATTTAATGCAACTGTTTGGCATAATTAACAAAAATAAAGCGAAAAATTGCCAGAATTTCCCTTTTGTAGAATCGCATTTTTCGAAGGGCGCTATATCACTTGTGAATGAATATCGTAATGCTACGTCAATTAAAGAAGACATACATACATAAAATATTTATTTCTTTCCTTGTAATTCAGGGATATTCAGATAAATAATAGCAAGAGGATAAATTGTGAAATTAATATCAAATTTTTTTTTTAAAGAACCAGATTTTATTCTCCAGACTTTCCAATAGGATTACCCTTGATTTCCCAATGTTTCAGCTCTTAAAAAAATTGACATCTCGTATGTCCGGAATTATCCACATCCATAACGAATGAAACAAGTCAAACAATGGTACTTGTATTAGTTATATAAAACAAAGTGCATGAATACAGTCATGTTTGTCCTTGTTTCTCAACATGTCCAAAAGAAACTGATGATTTCATAAGGCGTAAATCATACCAACATAATTCAATTAACACAATGTCCTTAGATGGTATTCTTTTTATGTAGTGTGGTAATAATTAGCACATTGTCTTACCAGGCTTTATCAGTATATTTGTACAAATTAACATTGTAATATTTTAAATCGGTTATACGTTTCAACTCTTAAAATTTGATCAAAATCGAAAAAGACTTATAGAAATGAAAAAAAGTTATTAAAAATTATCTTTTTAAAAAAATGAACAGAGTTTTTCAAAATGTCCAAGTATAAATTTATACTTAATAGTAATTGGTAAACGATTTGAATCTTCAAAAAAGTTCTATTTCTCACTCTACGTGAAAATTTTGAAATTAATAGCCTGATCATACAGTAGTTGAAAACTTGGTGTGTTTTTTTACACTAGAGTTCGATCCCCGATCTATTGTTGTTTACAGCCTTTTTTCTTGTTTATTTTGTATACTAGTACCCGAAAAACTATATTTCAACAGCAAAGTTAAAATTGTTCTTAAAATAAGACATGACTTGTTGTTATATTTGGAATTGAAAACGCTTTATTCAACTAAATCTGCCTTTCCCGGCGAAAGAATAACTGTATTCATGTTCGGTTCATGTTTGTCAATACATGTAAGTTGTGGAGCGTGCACAGTCTTTCTAGTTCTTTCTTTAATATACAAGTTATTTTTGGAAGACGCAACATATAGACTATTTCAATATTTAATCAAATATTTGTTTCATGATTGCTGCTCGGTATGCAGTATGTACAAATAATTCTCGCCTACCGATACAACTAACAAACAGTAAAAATGTCAGAATATGGCCACAGTAAAATTTGCGTGGATACGAAATGGCACGAAGAAGATTCCAAAACATCACCCATATCCATTATACTAAGAGTTCTTTAGCAAATCTTGGCTTCGCTGGCATTGCATCGAAAGCTACATTCCTCTATGGAATTTAAAGAAATCAACAGGACACAAACATTATACAAACAAATATTCTCTGGTTTATTTACTACAGTACATGCAATTCAGATAGGTCCACCCCCCCCCCCCGTTTCAAATGGATACCGATTCATGAACTCACCTCTCTTGAGTTCCATTTTTTCAAAGACGGCATAAAATATTAGATCATGATATTCTCGGGACCTGTTATAAGCAATACAGTGTTTTTCTTTTATATGATTCGTAACTGGAAAATAATATATTTGTTTAGCCAGATAACAACGACAAAAGCAGCGAAAAGTGTTTTTTTAGTATATATACAAAAACAATTCATCGAAATGGAATCGTTTCGACAAAACACTATCGTTTAGATTTTTGGTATTAAAAAAAACATCTTCCTTAGGTTTGTATTGATTTTACGTATAATTCTCATCACTGTATCAAGTTGACCATTATCTGCAGGGAACGAAAATTTAGTTCACCGATAAGCAAGAAAACCCTAAACCCTAAACCAAAAGGGGTGTGGATAACCATCGAGTTCGAGTTAGAGCGAAAGTAAGAGTAACAGTTCGAGTTAAAGTCCGAGTTCGGGTTACAGTTCGAGTTAAAGTTCCAGTTAAAAGTCGAGTTAGATTATACTTTGGTTATTCTGCTGGTGACATGTCCCCATGTAATTTATTTTGTGTGTCAAATTAGGTTCTACTCGCTTACGGGATTTATGTACATTTTCATTGATGAAGTTATCAAAGAAAGGCTGAGTAGATACATTAATAACTCGAAGTTCAATATCTTCAACAGTTCAAAAGCATTCAGGAGAAAGGACTTTGCTTAGCCAATATTGTTCATCGACCCCGACACATCCTGTTCCTGATCCATTTGATACGACCGGTTTAATCATAGACATATACTTCAGTAAATTCTAGCCTTTTTCTAGCTTGGTTACATAAAAACAAAAAATGCTGAGGTTCATGTATTAATGTTCTATATATTGTTTGTTTTGTGCTGAACTACAGTTAACGAACCCCCCCNCCCCCCCCCCCCCCCCCCCCCCCAACGATGGTCAAGTTTCGCCCTTATTTAGTATTCGAAGCCAAATCATGTTCCGATTGGAAGAGGATACTGATGTCTGTGTATTGCCGTGACAACATTCACGAGGATGATGGGCGCTTACTGAATCAGACACGCTAGCAGTGTAAGTAGGTTCTTTGACCCCTTGTACATTTCCCAAACCTATTAATTCCAGGGAATTCCCCGTTTCAAATGTACTGTCTACCCCATTAACGTACCAAGTGTCGGCGATATCCAGCTTGGGGTCTGCTTCTCTTGGGGGGACTAAATGTTGACCAGGTGAAACAAGCTTATGTAGTTATGCAATTTAAATGAGGTTGGCAGTGAAAATCATTATGTATTTAAATGTAATAACGATGGAATTGGGTAATTGCAAGAGCAATGCATCCCGTCATTATATCAGAACTCAAAACGATCAATCTAAGAAAACTTTATATACCTGCAATCAGATGTTCATTTCTACAAATTATGTAAAAAAAAATATCTGAATATCTCGTCTAAACTTTCTGTATATTTGGTAGTCTTTTTATCTCATCTGACTCAAATGGTCAGTGTGTGCCATTGATCACTTGGCGTCCGTAATCTGTCGTCCGTCCGTTGATCAGCTTTTAATCATCCTCAATGAAACAACCATAGCAAATCAAACCAACTTTACCGAATAACTAAATACCGAGGTTACTGTGAATTTACTTTCTGCATATGCGCATTTCGACAACTTATGTCTCATCAGTGCAGATAAAATCTAAATGTTTGGAAGACCATATACTCAAAGATATTTAAAACTGATAGAGAACAAATAACCAAATATGATCTACATGTAAAGCCAAAATTAGCTAAGGACAGAGCTATGCATGAGGGAGATACTCCTTAGTTTTCAACATAATTCACAAAAAATTAGATATTGTAAGGTTCCAAAAATAATCGGCTTTCGGGTCAGCACCGAAGTACTGACTACTGGGCTGGTGAATACCCTCGGGGACTAATGATGTCTGTAATGTCCTTCACAGAGATTTCTCATTTCGTTCTGACCCATAAAAAAATGCCACCAGCACAGAACAAATGTTAACAAAGATCCTTTAGGAAAATCATCATTTTTATCATCTTCTCTGAAATTGATGGATGTTATTTTACAGAGATCGTTTCGGCAAAAACATGAATGTGAACCCGTTCAACCCTTTCGAGAAAGTATCATGTCCATCATCTGTTCCGAGAGTTTGAATGTGTCAACCTTGTAATTAAGCCTTTTGTCTTGTCTTCTAAATAAACAAGTTTACTCATTTTAAAAGTATCAAAGAAGATATTTTATATCAGAAGATAATATAAATTATTACCACATGTTTCTTTCATCTTTAAAATGATACGAAAAACAAAGACAGCAGCAAGCAAACTATATTAACAGGATTGTCAGAGACTCAGAGGAGATGTATTAACATTTCAAAAATAAAATTTTATTCCTTACTTCTACATTTCATTAACAATTTGGAATTATTAGGTAAATATGGGTCTCTAAAAACACCGCAAAGGACCCTCTTTGTGCACAAAGAACCACTAAATAGCAGAGGGAACCACAGAAAGGTATTATGTCAGCACAAAGGATATAAAAAAAGTTATTTTTTAACAAAACTTATTTTGAATATGTTTTTAGTAGGTTTTTATACATTTTTTTCAAAACCAAAACCGTTTCCGATAAAGACCCGTATTAAAACAAGTCATATTTGAAATAAATTTTGCAAAGAGCTGTCGTTTATAAAATTTGTGAATTAAGATTATTAATTATTCATAGATTATATCATGTTGAATTTGAATCAAAGATGTTATTTTCAATATCAGTTAGTACAAAGGTTTTATGATTTTCCGCGGAAAACCGCAAACAAGTTATTTCGTGTATTATAGATATCAAAACTGATACACAAGTCATATTATTCAAGAACATCCCATAAGACATAAAAATAAATGTAGTTTTTTTTAACAAAGAAGTTATGTATTAATTTTATATCTTGTATCTTTCTTGTAAACACAAAAACTTAACTGAATATTCATCAAAAACGACGGAAATGAATTAAGAATGCAGTTTTATGAATAATTTAATACTTAAAATATAATTTCATGTACTTTGTGCGGAAATAACATATTGTTGTGATCATTTGTGCTACTTTGTGCACAAGGGTTGTCCTTTGCAGTGTTTTTAGAGACCAGGTAAAATCGTATTCGATCGATAGTCAATATCAAAGTTTTATTTAACGCATTCCCCCGACAAAATATTAGGCTTCACTTCATGAAATTGAATTTGTAGCTCGCTCGCTATTCTATTTTCTGAAAAAAAATGTTCTAATATCTAGGAAGTGATTTGGAGTGGCCTTATATTAAAGATATGATTACTTTTATAATTACAAGAACTGCTGTTTTCACAAGCATGTAACTCAAATAATTCAAGACTTTTCTGTTTCTGATTGTCTCCGCTCGGAGGTTGATATCATATTGCTATCATATAATGATTGTTTGATATTCACAATAATGTAAAACAAACTGTCAAGTTCACCCATTCTTTCTCTTTTTTAAAGAAGGCAGGTGATCTATATATTGATTGATCGAATAATAAGCTTATTTATTTTTTATTTTTTTTATCAATTCATTTTTTATTGATCATTGATTCAGATTTTTATTTTGTTTTATTTTGTTGACTAAGAATTGAAAAAAATGCGTCTCTGTTAGGTTATTGATAAGTCAAGACATTATTCATAATTAAAAGTTGTTGGTGTTATGGAAGGGGCTATTACATGACTGTGTTAAAATAAAACAAGTTGAAATTGGAAAACCTTTTAATCATATCGGGGTCATACTTGTATCTTTAAAAACAATCGGCCATATTCCAAAAAGGATAAAGTAATTAACGAATGAGTTATAGGACAGACCCCCAAGTGATTAATTCAGTTATGTAATTTCGAAGCTTTATTAGGACTCAGCGGGGTAAAAGATAATTGTGCGACGGACTGTTGTCATTTAACATTCGACCCGCCTTCTCGACAATAGGGGTTTCATGTTAATTCTACCACGTGGCATTCAGTATCATTTAACAAAAACTGCTGAGTCAGGGATATGTTCAGCCTTTGTTACTTTCGTCCCTTCAGAAATTCTATGGCCGTCACCACGACATCATAGATAGATATGAAATGTCAGTGTCACAAATTAACATTTTCAGCTAGATTCGCGTCTTCCCTGATTTGACATTACCGGTTTCGACTTTACCCTGAATTGACCCACTGACAGTGTGACTAGTGCTGTGCACAGAGCAGGACATGCTTACACTTCCGGGGCACCTGATGTCACTTTTGTTAATTGAGAGTTCACACTGTTAGTGCTTTAGTTTTTTGTGTTGTATATGTAACGTTCGTGTGTTTTGTGGGCATGTGGTGTCTTTGGTCTTCCGTCTTTTGGTGTTCTTGCTTTTGCCTTGTCTCTGGACTTTGATTTGTGTAATCTTGTGCTTTGTTCCTTCGGTATTCTACTGCCGTTGTTTTTTAACTAGTCGGCCGTTTATGATAGCGTTCGTCATACAAGATGTTGAATGGAATACGTGAACAGTAGTACGGAAATATACGAATTCAGTGATATTAGGGATATTAAGACTTCAGTACAAAATACAGTGTTTTCTAATAAACAGAAAGCACTGGGACTTACAGTTGCTACGCGAGAATTTCCTTATTTATGTGTATTTACAACATTAAGCGTCTCTGCAACTTATTGCCGTTTTGGTTTATTGAGTAAAATCAGACATGTATTCGTGCATCAAATGCAATTAATATAAATAAGGACATTGTCGAGTCGTACTTATAAGCCCTAGTGGAACGAATGATGATAAAGGAAGACCCTCTTAGGCAGCAACCATTTGATTTTCTGGGGGGGGGGGGGCTATGGATTTTTACCCCAAGTCAAATGTTTTTTTTCACATAGAACAAAAAACTTGTTTTTTTTACATGGCCAATCATAAACACATTATTTTTTTCAACATATAATGAAAACAATCTTTTTTTTCCACTTCACTGCTGCATCGCATCCTTTACATTGTTATATAATAGGACGTGTCCATTACCAATCCAAACACACTCAAAACAGTTCACCCAGTTGTTATTCATATAATAAATTAATCAATTATGTTATTTATGTATCTATAATTTTTAAAATATGTGTAAATATTGAAAGGAAAATGAATTATAATTTTATATAATCTTAAACATATTAGTATAAACTTATAACATAGATTTATATCCTCCGGTATTTCGGTTTAGGATACTACAATTTTAGGGTAAATATACCGTTTGTATATTTTTGTTGAAAAACAGATAAGTACACATGGTAACCAAGGCTAATCCATCATCAGGTACCCCAAGCCTGTATGGAGATAGTAATTATTGATTACTGAAATCAGCTGCCGCTAATTATTCAAATAAAACGTGTCCACTACCAATCCAAGCAGACTTGACACAGCTCACTAAGGTCTAATTTGCAAAATCTATAGATATTATTTTTAAGATTAATTTACAGTTGCATAAATATTCATATTATTCTCCTTATCTCCTTTTATTTTATCATTTAGTCAGTACATAATTTCATTTGGATATTACATATGTATTTAATTGATATTTTGTTGACTCCTTATAAAACACTTAAAACAGTATTTAAACAACTTAATAATATTATTCAAATAAAACGTGTCCACTATTAATCCAAGCAGACTTGACACAGCTCACCAAGAGAAAGGACATTACAATACAATTCACAAAGAAATGTGCGAAAAAAACATACCATTAGTATTCACAACAAAATATAACCCGGCTCTTCAACAACTAAGAAGGGCTTTGAATAAACATTGGAAATTCATACAAGATGATGAGGAAGCAAACAGCATTTTTCATAGGCCGCCTATTATTGCATATCAAAAACACAAGAACATAAAAGATCACTTAACGTCTGCTTTATTGAAATAAACCATAAGACACAGAAGAATAAAACATGAATAAGTGGCAAAACACTGACGGAAAAAAAATACATATCCTTATTAGAGAGAAACTACCGGTGTCGTGCCCCTGTCGTTATACATACTTAGCGGCAACTGATTTCAGTAATCAATAATTACTATCTCCATACAGGCTTCGGGTACCTGATGATGGATTAGCCTTGGTTACCATGTGTTCTTATCTGTTTTTCAAAAAAAATATACAAACGGTATATTTACCCTAAAATTGTAGTAGCCTAAACCGAAACACCGGAGGATATAAATCTATGTTATAATTTTATACTGATATGTTTAAGATTATATAAAATTAATAATTCATTTTCCTTTCAATATTTACACATATTTAAAAATTATAGATACATAAATAACATAATTGATTAATTTATTATATGAATGAAAACTGGGTGAACTGTTTTGAGTGTGTTTGGATTGGTAATGGACACGTCCTATTATATAACATTGTCTCAGTGGAAGATGTCTTTGGATATTTGGTTGTCTTCTTCTGTCCACTCCATACACCTGCAGTCACTATTCTTCAGCAGTCTTTTTTTTTACTTTTGATCCTTCACAACAATCTATTTTTTTCGTCCTATTTNTGGTTGCTCCCTTAGAAATAGAGCATTTACATACCAGGACATACGCCAAAAATAACATTTTCATTCCATTATTCAGTTCATTTACAACATAAGATATCCTGATGCATACGTGAAGAACCTTGCAAATAAATTTCCAGAATATACTTCGTTTTCTTCACGTATTCAAAGGTTGCTCTGGCTAATTCTTATAATTATCCCCGCTACAATTACTTTGGTTTAAAAGATAAAAAAATGTAAATTATATAATTCAACTGACGACGTATACAAGAAATACAAGATTCCAATTGAATGATGATTTATTTACTTGCGTATTCAAAACTCATATATGAAAATTATGCGTTTTCTTGCGTATTCGTTGATTACATATACAAGACATGTCTTAAATGCGCATTTGAGTATTACTACGTATATATGTATACAAGTTTCCATTTGAAAATTATAATGGTTACTTGCGTATTCGAAAATACTATTACACTCGATATACCATGTGAATTTAAACGGACACAAACAGTCTGATTTCTGCATGAAAACTCAAAAGCGTATTTTACGTAAATTGTTTGTGAACGCTGTATGCATGTCCTGAGTATTCGTGGCGTAAACATTTGTTACGTTTACGCTGTATCGACATATATGTATTCATTACATATTCGTCAAAATACGCATGCGTAAACATAACGTATTTCATCTGGATTCGTGTGAATACTACATGAATAGGCAAATAATTCTTGAGTGGATACTTGCAGTTTCGCCCTGTGAGTGGCCCTACAATGTCTGTGCGCGCAGGTTATATTCGTGTTAACCAACGGCAGTAGAATACCGAGGGAAGCGACGCCTACAAAAATCGAAGTCAAAGGACATGGAAAAAAAACAGCTACAATGCACGAAAATAAAAACAAAACATAAAGAACTAAGGCACTCATAGTGTTTTATTTTAACGTGCTTTATTTTGAAGAGTGGGCCTAAAAGGACTGAAAAAAATCGATCTCGATCATAAGTGGGGGAGTGCACGGAAGTGCAGGAAATTGATTTCAGCCCATGGCCTACATCCTATGGCAGCAGAGTAGATGATTAAAATAATTACCTCAACGGGGTAGATAAACTATATAAGAATACCTACAAACAGAGTTTTACTGTGGAGTAGTCTTGATGCAGATATCTTTCAAGGATCAGTACTTCTTTACTGATCAAAGTCAGATCACAGAGATGGCCAGAAAATAACGGTGGCAAAGCCTTCTTCTTGAGCGACAGGAATCTTTATGCTTAATAATTACAAAGATTTTAACCGTTTCAGTATTATTCAACCTTTCACTTTACACAACTCTGCAACACGGTAAATTCAGGTCTAGTACATTAATGCTTCTGCACTTCAAATGGAGAATGAAGACATAAGGAAAAATGAAAGGGTATGGAGGGAATGTACATGTGACAAAAACGCACACGATACATAGAAAAATCCAGTTTATCAAGGACAGGGCACATAAACACTTTAAGTTTTAGGGAGAGGCAACACGTATTTGATCGGCATTATTTTGTCGAATTTTGAGGCTGCCTTTTTTTAAGACAATAGAGATTCCAAATGGAAATAAACAGTTCTTGCTTTTCGTGCTTTAGTCTAAATTTCAGAGAATTTGTTTAAAACTAAGGAGTATCTCCCCCTTGCATAGCTCTGGCCTAAGCTGGTTTTTTTTCTTTTGTATTAAGATCTTATTGGTAATCTGTTCTCTACCAGGTTTTACACATATTTCGATATATGGATTCCCAATTGTATTGACTTATCTGCATTGAAGAAACATAAGTTGTCGAATTGTAAACATGCAGAAGCTAAATTCACAGTAACTTCAGTATTTTCTTATTTCTTTAACTAGAATAAGGTCAAGTTTAACAAAGGCTTACACAACGAAAAAAAAAATAGCCCTGAATTCTAATATAGCTTTTGCTTTGTAGTTTCCCTATATATTCAAAATAAAGGGATATCTAATTGGATTCTATCGCATTGAGTTTAGAGTTTAAAGAATCTACTCTTACATCTATTTCAGCTCAGTACTAAGATCTTTTGTTGTTTATTATTTGAGTTTGAAATCAAAAGTACTTAATAAGGGTAATTAAGTTTACCTTTCCGATCCTGGCGTTACTTTAAATCTCATTTCGGTTTACACTGCGTGTTCCTTTTTATCAATGCAGTGTTTTTGTTTCCGCATTTTCTGGTTGTGATGTCATTGTATTTGTATGTTCTTTTGTGAGTCATGTCTTGACCTTGATATTTGTAATTTCCGCATTCTTTGTTCCTTCAGTATTCTGCTGTCGTTGCTTTTATTTTACCTTGACCCTGTCTCTTCCCATATTTTTATAGTCCCCGAAAAAAAATGGTTCGCTGTACTGAAAGGTATTACAGCAACATTTTAGGTATTCGCATACAAAAATACTTATATTTTAACATTCCATCAGGTGATTTAATGATTTCCTGTGCAGGAAGATTCTGTTGGCTTGTGAAGTAAGGACGTCATTTTTTTAACATTATTTTCTAAATGTTAAAAAATGGATTACAGGAAACATCTACAATGGCTGAAAATTATAATTACATGCAACAATTTGCAAGGAAACTAAACAAAAAAAAACACGTGTAAGACAAATGACAAACGTAGACAACGATAGGAACTCGGGACAGCCGGACTTGGTACCGGCACTAGTAAAAAACCGCGGGAGGGTTAAACCGGTTTATGTGTACCCAAACCTCCCCTAAGTCTTGAATAATTTGTCATTAAAGTCATCATAAAATGCTTGAAACATGTGAAATGTAGTAAGTTAATCACATTCGATAATTTGATAAGCCATAAATTGAGTTTCCACGTTAACAATCGATATACATCGATTTTTTGTCCCCGAAAGTGTTGTTTGAAGATCTTGAGGCATTGAAGTATTTATTAATAGTGTATATCTATATAAATACCCTATTATGTTGATATTCATGTTGATTCGTCATATTTCCGTTGAAATTGATGTACATTATACCAGAAATACGAATATTCCATTTACAGCAACAAAAATATTAACATCGAATAGTCTATTCCAGGTTCATTGAGAATTGATAATTTATTAATGAAATGATGATCACATCTTTATGTAATCGTTTTCCAGTCATTTCAACTTCTATCATATTTAGAAGCCTTTTTATCGAGATAAGACAACTTTTTGTCCTTGCATCTGTTGTCTACACATCGAATGGGAGTTGAATGGCCATACATGAACGATCGAGCATGGTGTAGGATTTTTTTTTGTTTTGGAACTATGTCGTATCTGAAATAATAAGACGCTGATCGAATTATATTATTTTGCATTAATTTATTGTTTCTAAATTTTTGTAAATTTTGGTGAAAACTAAGGGGTATCTCCCTCGTGCAAAGCTCTGTCCTTAGCTGATTTTGGCTTTAAATTTAGATCATTTTGGTTATTTGTTCTCTGTCGGTTTTTGAACATCTTTGAGTTTATGGTCTTCCAAACGTTTAGATTTTATCTGCACTGAAGAGACATAAATTGTCGAAATGCACATATGCAGAAAATAAATTCACAGTTACATCGGTATTTAGTTATTTGATTGCAGATATATTTTATTTGTTATTTCTCAATGACAATATAGTGTGCTGTTTGAGCCGAAGTGGCTCATTTTGCTAGTTGCTGTTTAACCTTGTTTTTCAATGGGTCGAAGCAACTCATTTTCTTACTTTTTTCATTGGTTTGTTGTAATTGCCAATTTTGTTCTGTTTTGATTTTATCTAATTATTTGTTTCTGTGGTGTTTTGCACTTTGCTTTGTAAATATCCAAAACAAAACTTTTCGAAGTAATGGATTACTCAAACAGATTAGAGGTCAAATGTAAAATCTTGCAACCTTCGACAAAAAATAACGTGATGTATCGAAATATGGATTCTGTTGCATCAAGAGGAAGTGCAATCGTTAGAAAAAAGCAGAGCATTTCCACTGTACTACAATTAGCTAATGACAGAATCGACAGAGTTCAAGTTGATTCATTCCACAGGGAACTCAGAAGCAGCAGTGAAAAAGGAATGTACCTTACTCAGAACTTCAATGTCACAGTGTATGCTATAAATTTTTTTCAAAGCAATAAAAAAAGGTAAAATCAAAATGTATGATCGATATATCGTCATTGGACTCGCTTGTATAAAAGCCAAATATACCTGATGGTTCTTCTGCTTGATCTTCTGCTGCAAAATTTGACTTGAAGTCAATGTGTTTATTCATTACCATTCCCGGAATTGTCGCTAGAAACAGAGACCCATTAAGTAAAGCTTTAAACGAGTTGCTTTGAAAAACGTATGTGCAAGTGATGAATGATGCAGCGAGTACAACTACAAATGTCACCAAGCATATTTATCCGAGACAAACATCAAATCAAAATCTTGTGACAAATATCTCCAGAGTCGATCTATACCAAGAAGCATTTTACAAATTAGATTCTAAAAATTGTTGAACCAGTATTCCACGAAAGCGAGGTATTTGATCTTCTTGATAAATATAAAAAATATTTTCAATACGATGGTGTCGATAGTCCAGGTTCTCCATCTCATCGACGAAAAGAAAAGCTAAAAAGGCATTATGGGGATAGAGTCATATTCAAGGCACAGACTAGTAGTAGCCATAGCGTCATATTCATGGCAAATGTAGCAATTGAAGCGCATATGTCCACTGTCGTATTCCAAGGACAGGGTTGTTATCCGAATAAATGTCAAATTCGTGTTCTTTTTTAGGCCACGGCTTTTCTTAGGGCTGATATCAAAGGAACCTCTAACATAGATTTGTCTAGCAGTGATATAGTGAAGAAGGGGATACACGAATGATATTTGATGCTTCAGCTGCTGCATCATCTGGATTTCAACGAATTATTGCTGATTCTCCTAACACTGATGTTCTCGTTCTCCTTAATCACTTTTCTTCGATTGATATTGGTGTTTGAAGTTAGATGCATTTGTCTATAGGTGGGCGAAGTAATCAGCCAATATCATTTGCAGGTACGCTTGAACAAAACTTGTGTAAAGCTCTGCCTGCCTCTCATGTTATTACTGGTTTCGATTCAACAAGTTGCCTTGTAAAACAAGGAAATGTCAGACTTTGGGAACTGTTCACATCCATCAACATTTTCTTCTCTCGCCGAGCTGTCTACACTTCCCTTAGATTAGATCAACGATAATTTGGAACAGCATATCCTGTGTATTTTCAACAGAGCTCCAACAAGTGCAAGTTGAAACCAAATGCGGTATAAACGATTTGCAAAAAAGGGTCACAAATTGAGCTTTTACCCCAAACCAGAACGCTCTTTTAACGCACTTCAAAGGAGAAGAATATCTAACTTTAATTATTTGGCTATCTTCGTTGCAGCCAAATCCTACAATATCAAATCCAGATGTTTGAGGGTGGAGAAAAAGTCATGATAGATTACTATACTTATGACGCTTTAACCAATGCCTAAACAATCACGAAAATTGTCAAGTCTGGTTTCAAATCCTAAATTGTGCACTTCAGTTTTCTGTCAAGCAGCTGAATTACGTTGTACTGAAGCTTGTTTGTATGAAGGTGGCGAGAATTGTCACAACATTTACAAGATCAATGGTGTGGGTGGTAACAATTTTTCACCTGGTGAAGAATCAGACAATGAAATTATCCAAACTAGCATGGTTAATGTTTCACAGTGACGGATTGTTGTATTTGTGAATATTAATTTATTGCGATGCTATGGTAATTTTGTACATATGTACATAGTTTTCCGCAATTTTGTAAATACTTATATGTATGTTGTCAATATTTTTATGTGGTTGTGCATCATAATGCATGCAGACTATATGTTTATTTTAAAAACATTATTATATAATTTGTTGTCACCCTTGCGGATTGTCACCCTGACATGGTGCGGGAGCTTAAAATTACTATTCCCTTTGACCATATAGACTGATTCGGATTAAATTTAACATTGAAGAAGATATGCCAGAGAGGTCATGCATCAGAGGACAGGCCTTTTTTGTCATGTACATGGTTATGTCTAACCCGACTTTTTCGGGATGACATATTGTTATTGTATTGTTTCTTCTTTTTATTCTTTGTTATTATTAAGTCTCCCAATTATAATTAAGTCTCCCAAACGAAGTTGGGAGACTTATTGTTTTTGTTGCGTTTCTTATTAAGTCTCCCAAACGAAGTTGGGAGACTTATTGTTTTTGTTCCGTTTCTTTGTTATTATTGTTTCTTATTAAGTCTCCCAAACGAAGTTTGAGATACTTATTGTTTTTGTTGCGTTTCTTATTAAGTCTTCCAAACGAAGTTTGGGAAACTTATTGTTTTTGTTGCGTTTCTTCTTTTTATTCTTCTTTCTTTCTTTATTCTCTTCCGGATGAAGTTGTTCGAAGTGGATCTCAGAGACCATCAGGCCTAGAACTTTTAAACTTTGTGGGAAGTTAGCCCCATATATCTAGTTGTGCAAGAGACAAAAAATTTTCAAAAGGGGGATCATTCAGGGTACATTTGGGGGGTTCAAAAAGGGGTGGGGTCGCCAATGTTAAACCTATTGGAAAATGAAATTTTGGATATTTTTCACCATATTTCTCACTGTATCTCAACAACTTTTAATGCTAGCTCCATGAATCTTCATAGGAAAGATGTTTGTAATGTAAGGAAGGGTTCAAAAGCATTGGAAATTTCAAAATAACTTCGGTTGTCATGGAAACAAAACAAAAAATGGGAATTTTGAGAAAATAGTAGTTTATGCTAATGATTATATTTTGATTACAGCAATACATATCACATATGATATAAGGGGAACCCCTGCCCAATTTTTTTTTGGAAGGAGGTCTGAAATTGGCTTTAATGGACTCAAGAGCATTTGGTTGCCATGGAAACAAAACCAAAATTTTTTTTTTTGAAAAATCAGGTTTTATGATAAAAAAGAAGGAATTTTGAGAAATATGTATTACATAGATTATAAGGGGAACTCCTGCCCAAATTTTTTTTGCAAAGGGTCTGAAATTGGGTGTAATGGACAAAAAAGCACTTGTTTGTCATGGAAACAATTTTTTTGTAGAAAAATTGAGTTTTCTGATTAAAAAAAGAAATTTTGAGATATATGTATTACATAGGTTATAAGGGGGACCCCTGCTCAAATTTTCTGTGGAAAGAGGTCTGAAATTGGGTTTAATGGACAAAATAGCATTTGGTTGCCATGGAAACAAAACAAGAAACTTATTTTTTTGAAAAATCAGGTTTTTTGATAAAAAAGAAGGAATTTTGAGAAATCTGTATTACATAGCTTAAAAGGGGAACCCCTGCCCAAATTTTTTTTTGGAAAGAGTCTGAAATTGGGTGTAATGGACAAAAGAGCAATTGTTTGTCATGAAAACAAAACCATGAACATATTTTTTGTTGAAAAATTGAGTTTTCTGATAAAAAAATGGAATTTTGAGAATTATGTATTACCAAGGTTATAAGGGGAACCCCTGCCCAAATTTTCCTTGGAAAGAAGTCTGAAATTTGGTTTAATGGATAAAAGAGCATTTGGTTGCCATGGAAACAAAACGAGAAACTTATTTTTTTGAAAAATCAGGTTTTTTGATAAAGAAGAAGGAATTTTGAGAAATATGGATTACATAGCTTAAAAGGGGAACCCCTGCCCAAATTTTTTTTGGAAAGAATCTGAAATTGGGTGTAATTGACAAAAGAGCACTTGTTTACCATGAACATATTTTTTTTGTAGAAAAATTGAGTTTTCTGATAAAAAAGGGAATTTTGAGAAATATGTATTACCAAGGTTCTGAGGGAAACCCCTGCCCAAATTTTCTTTGGAAAGAGGTCTGAAATTTGGTTTAATGGATAAAAGAGCATTTGGTTGCCATGGAAACAAAACCAGAAACTTATTTTTTTGAAAAATCAGGTTTTCTGATAAAAAGAAGGAATTTTGAGAAATGTGTATTACATAGCTTATAAGGGGAACCCCTGCTCAATTTTTTTGGGGAAAGGGTCTGAAATTGGGTGTAATGGACAAAAGAGCACTTGTTTGCCATGGAAACAAAAACAGAAACATATTCTTTTGGTTGAAAAATTGAGTTTTCTGATAACAAAAAAAGAAATTTTGAGAAATATGGATTACATAGGTTATAAGGGACACCCCTGCCCAAATTTTCTTTGAAAAGAGGTCTGAAATAGGGTGTAATTGACAAAAGAGCATTTAGTTGCCATGGAAACAAAACAAGAAACTTATTTTTTTTTTAATCGGGTTTTATGATTAAAAAAAGAAGGAATTTTGAGAAATATGTATTACATAGCTTATAAGGGGAACTCCTGCCCAAATTTTTTTGGAAAGAGTCTGAAATTGGGTGTAATGGACAAAAGAGCAGTTTGTTACCATGGAAACAAAACCAGAAACGTATTTTTTGTTAAAAAATTGAGCTTTCTGACAAAAAAAAAAAGGAATTTTGAGAAATATGTATGAAATAGGTTATAAGGGGAACCCCTGCCCAAATTTTCTTTGGAAAGAGATCTGAAATTGGATGTAATGGACAAAAGAGCATTAAGTTGCCATGGAAATAAAACCAAAAGCATATTTTTGGGGCGAAAATCAGGTTTTCTGATAAAAAAGAAGGAATTTTGAGAAATATGTATTACATAGCTTATAAGGGGAACCCCTGTCCAAATTTTTTTTGGAAAGGGTCTGAAATTGGGTGTAATGGACAAAAGAGCAGTTTGTTACCATGGAAACAAAACCAGAAACGTATTTTTTGTTGAAAAATTGAGTTTTCTGACAAAAAAAAGGAATTTTGAGAAATATGTATTAAATAGGTTATAAGGGGAACCCCTGCCAAAATTTTCTTTGGGAAGAGATCTGAAATTGGATGGAATGGACAAAAGAGCATTTGGTTGCCATGGAAACAAAACCAAAAGCATATTTTCTGGGGGAAAATCAGGTTTTCTGATAAAAAAAGAAGGAATTTTGAGAAATATTTATTACATAGCTTATAAGGGGAACCCCTGCCCAATTTTTTTGGAAAGGGTCTGAAATCGTCTGTAATGGACAAAAGAGCACTTTACTTTGTTGCCATGGAAACAAAACCAGAAACATATTTTTTTTTGAAAAATTGAGTTTTCCGACAAAAAAAAGGAATTTTGAGGAATATGTATTAAATAGGTTATAAGGGGAACCCCTGCCCAAATTTTTTTTTGAAAGGGTCTGAAATTGGATGTAATGGACAAAAGAGCATTTGGTTGTCATAGAAGCAAAACCAGAAATTATTTTTTTTACATAGGTTATGAGGGGAAACCCCTACCCAATTTTTTTTCAAAAGGGAGTCTCGTAATGCCTTGGTATCCGATATGGGAGTTCGTTTGGGAGACTTTTGTGTTTCGCTTGCGAACACAGTTATTACTTGTTCTTCTTGTTCTTCTTCTTGTCTTTCCGCCTCAAAATTTGTCCACACATTTTCTCAGAGACTACTGCTCGGATCTTGACCAAACTTCATGGGTTGATGGATCCCTATGTGAGGATTTGCAATCCGGTCTTGGAATTTTCAAAATGGCACTGGTTGCCATGGAAACGGCAAAAAAGGCGGGAAAATCAAAGTGCTCCGAATTGGATGAAAATTTACAGGAAGGTTGCTTTGGACATGGGGAATATGTTTCCGGTGTCCAAGAATTCAAAATGGCACCCGTTGCCATGGGAACGGCAAAAAAGGCGGGAAAATCAAAGTGCTCAGAATTGGATGAAAATTTATAGGAAGGTTGTTTAAGACATGAGGAATTGGTTTCTGGACTCCAAGACTTCGAAATGGCAACCGTTGCCATGGAAACAGAAAAAAGGCGGGGAAACTGAATGTGCTCAGAATCGGACAGACAGTTTGCATACGATGTATGGAAGTGATTTTAAGCACGGATTTCTGATTTGGGAGTTCGTTTGGGAGACTTTTGTATCAGCATCCTGATACAGTTATAAATTTTTATTCTTCCATCTTTCTTTATTCTCGTCGTAATAAACTTGTCCATTGAAAATCTCAGAGACCATAAGACCTACAGCTTTCAAACTTGGTAGCATACTAGCCCAATGTATTTAGATGTGCAGTTAGAAAATTGTTTTCAAAGGGGGTCCATTAAGGGTACTCTTGGGGGTGTCAAAAAGGGGTTTGGTCGTCCCATAGAAATCCTATGGGAAAATGAAATTTTGAATGATTTTCATCATATACTTCATTGTTTCTCAAAAACTATAAACACTAGCTCCATGAAACTTCATGGGAAAGATAAGGGTCATGTAAGAAAGGGTTCCACAGCATTGGAAATTTCAAAATAACTATTGTTGCCATGGGAACCATACCAAAAAAAAATGGAAATTTTGGAAAAATAGTAGTTTTTGTTGATAGTAGTATTTTGATTACAGCAATATGTATCACTTAGATTATAAGGGGAAACCCTGCCCAAATTTTTTTGAAACAAGGTATGAAATTGTATGTAAAGGTTAATAGTGCATTTGGTTGCCATGGAAACCAAGCAAGAAACCTATAATTTTAAGAAAAACGTGTTTTCTTCTGCATGTAATAATTTGATTTTCAGCTATATGTATAAACTAATTTATAAGGGGAACCCGTGCTCAAATTTTTTTGAGGGATTCTCGTAATGCCTTGAAATCCGATATGGGAGTTCGTTTGGGAGACTTTTGTGTTTCGCTTGCGAACACAGTTATTATGTCGCCCCAGACGTAGTCGGGACGACATATTGTTATTGGTCCGTTTCTTTGTTATTATTATTATTATTACGCTTTCTTTCTTTCTTCCACCTCTTCCACCTCTTTTTGTCCGGCTTATATCTCAATGATGCCTGGACAGAACTCATTCATATTTGGTACAAAGTTGGAACACTATCTGGAGGGGTGCATGCAAGTCAAATTTTTGCCGCCATTTCCAAGATGGCGACCAAATTACGAAAAATTCGAAATTCGTCCAATTTTAACAAAAATTGAAATTTTCTCAATCAAGCTTCAATGGAATTCATTCATATTTAGTACAAAGTTGGATCACTATCTGGAGGAGGGTATGCAAGGAAAATTTTTTTCAACATGGCCGCCTTTTCCAAGATGGCCGCCAAAATACGTAAAAATTTCAACTTTGTCCTATTTGAACGAAATTTGATTTCTAGGTAGATTCTGATGCTGCGAACAAGCTGGAATCATCGAACTGGCTGTCAGGGGCGACATCAGCTATTGCTTGCAATTGTAAATGTAGTTACTTGTTATTATTTTTCTTTACTTTTTTTTCTTTCCGCCTCGAAATTTGTCCGATCATTTTCTCGGAAACTGTTTGTCGGATCTTGACCAAACTTCACATGAAGATGCATCCTTAGCCCGAAAGATGCAAACAGGTCTTGGAATTTTCAAAACAGCACCGGTTCCAATGAAAATGGCAAAAAAGGCGGGAAATGAAAGTGCTCAGAATTGGATGAAACTTTACAGCAAGGTTGCTTAGGATATGGTGAATTGCTTTCTGGTCTCCAAGGATTCAAATTTGCACCGGTTGCCATGGAAATGGCAAAAAATGCAGGAAAATTAAAAAAAAATCAGAATTGGTTAAAACTTTACAGACAGGTTACCTTAGTTGTGGGGAATTGGTTTTTGGTGTCAAAGACTTCAAACTGATTTCCGTTGCCATGGAAACAGAACAAAAAAGTGGAAAAATCCAAAGTGCTCAGAATTGAATAAAACAGGTTGTATAGGTTGTGTGGAAGTGATTTGTAGCCCTGATTTCTGATATGGGAGTTCGTTTGGGAGACTTTTGTATCAGCATCCTGATACAATTATAAATTATTATTATTATTGTTCTTCAACACATATTTGTCCAGACTATTTTGAGAAAACGATTTGATGTAAGGAAATGAAACTTACTTGGCAATAAGTAAGATCACCATAACGCAAACTGCAGGCTACCGAAAAAATTCTCAAAATGGCCGTCATTTCCAAGATGGCCGCCAAAATACGTGAAAATTTCAACTATCGATTTCTATGAAAATTTATTTGTAGGTAGATTTTGACGCTGCGAACAAGATGGAAGCATCGAACTGGCTGCCTGGGGCGACATCAGCTATTGCTTGCAATTGCAAATCTAGTTCTCTTTGTTTTTGTATCTTGTGTTTGATTTTACGTATTTAAATCAGGTTTTTTGCTTTGTTTTAGTTTGTTTAATTTTTGTTTTGTATATTTTGGCAATACAGTCGCTTTTATAAGCTTACATTGCATTAAAAAAGTTAAAAACAACACCACATTTTGGTCTATTTGCTCTGAATGAGCTTAAAACGCGTCACGAGCTTACTTCCGGTTGTCATAGACACAGATATACGGTACTTGTGTATATTAGGTAAATCCTTCCTCAAGCGTATAACATGTTATAAGAAAATGATTTTTGTTTCCGTTTAAATTATTTAGAGTTTTCAACTGTGAGGTAAATTTTCTGAAATCATGGGCGCCAATTTAAAAATGGCGCTTTCGACACTTTTGCACGGGAAATCGGAAAATCACCTGATGGTTTCATATATTAGAAATGTATGAAATTCTGTTTCAATAAAAACAAGTATACTCTGACAAATGTCAGATTACTCAAGCTGAGTTTTAGTTAATTTTTCCATTGATTTATATGAATCTAATTTTTGCATAGGCAATGGCCATTTTGAAAAGTTACTAATATTTATTTATGCACAAATTGTTACTAGTATGGGTGACAGGAACAAAATTGATAGATGCAATAAAAAACACTGATAGAGAGATACAAATTGGCAACTACTAAATACGTCAAGGGTGACAGACTTATAGTACCGAGGATGCAACTGAGATGTTAACAAAACACTCAGAAATCTTCGAAAGTTTTTGTGAAAGCTGATATTATAGGTAAATTTCGTCGGATTGTTATTTAAAATGGTGATAAGCAAATTACAAAAAGTTTCGGGCGTTGTCAGTTTCATGTCACCATTAACTACAAGTTGCTAATCTCTACGTTTCTGTAGAGAACAAATAATCAAATATAATTTAAATAGAAAGGCAAGAACTAGTTAAGGACATATAGATTATTGTTCGATCCGTTTTCTGTAAACAGCAATAATCAGCGTTTTATGCATTTTGTGTAACCAGCGATTGCGGGTCTGCTGGCGGCTGCATTTCATTTGCTCACTTTTTGAGATAAGGTGTGATTTCATTTGCGCACTTTTTACTATTTTATTTATACGCACAAATTTTCTTTCATTTGCGCGTTTTATTTGATTTGCACCTTCTTTATTATATATCTCAAAAGTTCAAATGTCTATGAAATTTCATGCATCTGCAGTGATCCATTAAGAAAGATCTTGAAACTTGAACTGAGTGTAGAGTCCAAAGTTAAAACCTGTTCTATTTGTAAATAGCTTTGATTAAGCTTTTCTGAAGACCAGTTACTCCACGCGTCGCATGGTGACTGACCTTATCTCATGTGCATTTACTCCATATCCTTTCATTG
The DNA here is from genome assembly GCA_002080025.1 of Modiolus philippinarum. Taxonomy (NCBI): domain Eukaryota; kingdom Metazoa; phylum Mollusca; class Bivalvia; order Mytilida; family Modiolidae; genus Modiolus; species Modiolus philippinarum. The sequence continues at coordinate 50,688 of MJUU01057742.1, read as the reverse complement.
TTTTAATACTGTACTGCAATGTTATAAGGAAAAGCCTTTACATTGAGAACTACTTGATATTGTACTGAGCACATATGAGAATTTCCTTTCAGTGGGTTACATATTTTTTTACAAGGATGGACTTATTGTCTTATGAACTTTTATCTGATGTTAAAAACGCCAAACTATATACTTTAGTATATTAATCAAAACTGTACTCCACGTGATATAAGCAGGAGGTCAAACGAACTAAAGGCCGTCTAATGGAACTAAAAACGAAAGTAAATAATGAGCGCAAATGAAATATGAAAATTGCGCAAATGAAATGTAAAATGTGTGCAAATGAAATAAAAAAATTGCGCAAATGATATGCAAAAGTACGCAAATGAAAAGCACCGCAGTTGGCAGGTATGTAGATCATTTCACGCCATTTTCCATATCGTCCCTGGTATTAACCCTTGACCCATATCAGCCCTGAGGCTACCCCTTCGGGCTTGATATGGGAGTCACAGCCTAATACACCAGGGCTGATATGGAAAATGACATGTAATGATCTATAATTATCTTAACTGGAATTATCCCGAACCTGTTGAGAATTTTAAATGTCATAGTTTAAAAATAATTAAGAAGAGAGACATGTAAGTAATCATGAAATAATTCTTTCGTCTGCATTTATTATTCGAAACAACTCATGGTGAGAACGGGAATCGGCACGAGGATTCTTGAAAAGGAATTTTAAGTCATAACCAAAGCTTCTTGTAAATAAGATATCTGGACACAATATCTCGTGTTACGAGAAATCAACGAAAACACAACCCCACGAAAACAGGACCTTTGATTTTCTTGGGTGTTGGGATAAATTTGGACAAACTCGGGCATCTGGAAACTTGACGAAATGTGGACATTTCCCAAATAACACACATGTCAGTGTCTCCCACTAATATTCTGGCTAAATAATATAGTAAATTTTGCTTTCCATTATGTAGCACCCTATATGCTTTACAATAATTTAACACTGGTTTGGAATACTTACCAATATGCAGTTATGTTTGTGTTCTCCCTGTTGGATTTTTTTACCCTTCAGTGAACATGCACGGGAAAATATTACAAATAGATAAGCGCTACCGTAGATAGGTCTCAATCTGTATGCTGCTGTCGAATAGATAACTGATTCATGTTTGTTTTAGGTACTGCTGTTTATTAGCTCAACCTGAACTGGTATATATAACAATAAAGAAAATATTCGGAAAGCCTAGAATTTTTCTCCGGAATCATAACAAAATTTCCAATTACATACTGATATTAATCCGTAAATAGAAATAGTTCGTAAAATGTGACATTCAAATTTATATAGAAATGTCAACTACAGATGAACACTTACCAAAAGATTGACGTCCAAGCATGTATTTAGCGAACTGCAAAGTTTGAAAATCAAATATTTGGCACGAACGAATTTAGCATTGTATTAGATATACACAAGCGCCCCTTGCGCTTGTGTAAACATTGCTGTTATATCGATGAGTACAGCGAACTCATTTTCCATGGCAGACATGCTATTTGGTAAGGCGACTATTATTGATATTAGGGTTAACTCATATATTTGAAATATTCTATAGACAAAATTCAATCTTACAAACAACATTTAACTAATATTTAAACAAAGTCTGTAAGTTTTTGATAATAAAATACAGAAGTTACTGTAAAGTAAGTGAGAGCGGAAACGTCAGTCAAAAAAAACGAACAATTCTTTGTCAACGACAACATTGGAAACATCGAGAAACAAGGACACCACATAAGTACGACACAAAAGAGGAAAATGAAGACACACATACAGATGAACAATACGAACCCAAGCACCTCCTGCGTCTTAAAAGACACCCGTAGTGTCATCTCCGGTAGTAAAGTCGAATTCGGTAAAGAAAAAAAACTTAAGTTGTACATGGAAATATCTATTGTCCTGGGCAACAGATATCCAATATCGATTCATAAGAACCTTATGTCGAACGTTAAACTCTTTCAATGATGACTTTTAGTTTTTGGTAAAGTTTTTTCATTATATATGACACCAAGCTAATTTAGTGTTTCAGCTGCTTTATTCGGTTCTAATTGATGAAATGTGGCAAACGAAATATCTAGATCTGCTCTCACCAGGGGTACTCTAGATAACCTTTATAGCCTTTTATCTAACTTTTGCTGATGTGAGAAATTCACCTAAGTTTTGATGTTTGTTTTGGAGAATTTTTTTTTCATTATATTTGACACCAAGCTTTCACGCATCCCTATTGTTTGATGGACAAGACAAGACACTAATTTAGTGTTTGGCAGCTTTATTCGGTTCTAAGGGATGTCATTGAATCTTGCCGAATAGAGCATTAATAAAAAAAAACGGCATATATATAATGTACGCTATCAAATAGATTTGTTTCTCTAAAGACCGAATTTTCAACTCCGATAAAGAGACGATGCCCTCAGAAAAATAAGAACAATTTTTCCAAATTGTGCATAATTTGAGTAACCCGGAATCGAATTATTATAGAATCGAAATAGTTAATTTTACAGGTGTCATTAAAGGAAAAATAGTATGATGTATTATAAACACTCATAATATAAAAAAACCGTAACGAGATATTCAACACGTTCAAGGTTAATTTCATTCATCGAGGCTACTTAGAATGTGAAATTAATCGTAGTATGTCCGATATATAAGTGCAAACAGCTCAAATTTTCTTACGCAACTGCCAATGTACAATGTCTTAAGAAAGATCTTTCGAAACATTGACATCTACTGGAATTAAATGATACAGATTGACATCATTCCGTATATAAAAGAACAAATAATGTTTGCGAATTTTTGACTTCAGCAAAAGTCAAATAATAAAGACATATTTTTTTTAAGTTACGTAGGGGGCCCCTGATAAGAGCAGACCTAGATTAACTTTTAAATCCGAATACAAAGACAAATATAACCGTCCCTAGAAATTGTTACAAAGCTGCCGAAACACTATAAATTAGTGTAGGGTCCATAAAACAATAGGATACGTGGATGCTTGGTGCTATTTTATACAGATTTTTTTAGAAAATAACCTTCCGTCTGCATTTATACATATCCATTATTCATATCTATAATTATAAGATAAAATCACAGGCTTCGTGACTGTTACATACAGTGTCAATTGTTTGGTTTTCAATATGCATGTTGCTTTCGCTAATGAATGCTGTGTAATGAATTAAATGAATATCATGTTCAAATAATTATTTTTTTGTCACCTCCCAGTGATTGAGTGATTTTTATAGACATACGTCCTGATCTCACGAAACCTTTCATCCAAAGTTTTTGGATAACTTATCACTAATTTCACCTTTACGTTTAGAATTTCGATTTAGTGGAGCTGTCAATTTCAGAGTCATCATGTTAAAATATATACAGGCAAATGGAGATTATGCGACACAAATAAAGACAATAAGACACGGGAAAAAGAAATCAAACAAAACAAAAAATTATTAACAACATCACAACCTAAAGCACTAATATCATCACTATTAAGAAATAAAAGCAATCTTGAAGATTTTTGACATTTTTTTACATTTTGAATTAATATTCGTTATTGTAACTTTTACCATAAAAGGCAAAATGAAGCAATACAAACATTTATACGTTCTGACAAAAAGATGTTTACTCTCGGTGTTCTTCTAGTCCATTATGTTAGTTCACCTTATAATGATCTAACGTGCCATTTTCAGCCGTACCGGGCTGTTCAATACATCATAAACAATTCAATACATCGAAAAACCATATCAAAAAGAAAGAAGTGAAAATTACATAATGCTTTGTTTTGTGTCGTTTTAACCTGAAGTTGGGATGTTGTCTCCTTGACATTTATCCCATTTCCTTTGTTTTTCATAATAAAAATATAAATAAAGGGTAATTCAAGTGTAACACCAATAGATACATGACAATTACAAATAGGGCAAAAATGAACAAGAAAGCAACGATACAAATGCAATAATGAGTAAAACTGGAGATTTAATAATGGGCTTTTAAAGTGTAACCTGGTCTGTTTCAAGCATGGTACACGTCATACTGTCAATGAAAGTCAGGGTTTACTATAGTCTGTATTTGTTAGTTAAGTATAATACTCTGGATCAACTCCATAACGTTCATGTTTTTGTGTGAAATATAAACATTGTAACGATCTCTCAAATTATGGTGAAGACCGTAAATTTTATAAAAAAAGACAATTGCAACAGTAATTGAACGTATGTCTTTTTGTGTATTTATTTTTTAGCCATTCGCCACACATAGGGGAGGGTTTGGACCCAAGAAAACGAGTTTAACCCCACCGCAATTTTTGCGCCTGTCCCAAACCAGGAATAAGTTGGTGATTGGCTTGTCCGTGTCTTCTTATAAAATTTGAGTTTCCTGATATTTTGGTTATTGGATGTGGTTTGTTTCCATGGGATATATGATGTTGTCTCCTTGACATTTACCCCATTTCCTTTCTTTTTCATATATAACACATGACCAGGTATCATTAAACTTCAAGTAATTCTCGGGTTAACGTTATACGTTGCACTCCGGCGAAAGAGTTGAAAATAATCATATTTATAATTGCTGAAAGAGTATCAATCAACTGTATCAAATGCAAGGCGAAGAAATCAATTTTCATCATCAAAAACACTGTCCGAAAAGCTGCTAAGTCACGGATTTGTTCAGCCTATGCTAATTTCATCCCTAAAGAAATTCTATGACCCTCATTAAAGCATCATTGCAAGATATGACGTGTCAGTGTTCCAAATGAAAGCAGACATTTTAAGCTAGAATTGGACTATTACCGATTTTGACTTTATCTTAAATTACAGTGTGTCAGGTGATTTAAACAGAGCACGGCATGCTTACCCTTCCGGGGCACCTAATGTCATTCTCAGTTTCGTGGGAGTTCACACTGTGGGTACCTAGGTTTTGAATGTTGTGTTTCTATATCTGCGTTTTGTATTTGTCTAACGTCATTGTTTTTTTCTGTGTCCCTGAATCCCTAACCTTTTTTAATGCATTGTGGCATGTGATTTTTTTTCGGCCATTTGCTATATCGGCAAACGGATTCCAAAGCAAAAAGGAGGAAAGGAGAAATTCAAAAATCAAAAGTTAAAAATAAATATCGAACACGAAATGACACAGCCCGACAAAGACAAATAAACATCACCACGGCAGTAGAATACCGAAGAAAAAAAAAAAAACAACAACAAAAAAAACAAAAAACAAAAATGAACAAGAAGGCCACAAAACTAAAGCGCTAGCAATGTGAACCCCTACAAAAACTTGAAGTATCACGCATGGCATCCTTCACACACCCGTAAAAGATGTCTTTATCAAGCAACATTGATTATTGGCTACTTTCATGAACAAGTTCAACAAAAAGGGAACTATTTTACATAAGGGACAGGCTTTATCTCCAATTTAAGATTATGTAGACATCATTTACCCAGAAGAACTGCAATTAAATAAAACTAGCAATGATTCCAAAATTCTCTGGTAAAATTGTCATGTGGTAGAAATAACCAATAAATGTCAGCAATTATAAAAAAACATAATTGACTCAACTTAACTTTTTAATCAGACGAAAAATAACTTTCTATTCTTTATAATCCTCACTAAATAGTTGATAATCAATTCACAATAACTGATTCGATTTTCAATACAAAAGATGTGCGTAATAATACTGTATAAACCAATTAATCCTGTATAAACGTATTAAACTGACTGACTAAACCCTTTTCTGCTTCCTTATTTATATACATTTATTCTTTCCAGAAAAATTATTCACAAGATATGACTAGAACATTCCACATCGAGTGATAATCACATGACTAAAATGATTATGTAAGGAAAACTTCTAGAAATTTCTATGTGATAAATATTAAGTCAATGATCTAGAAAAATACACATGTTCTAAGGTGGAATAGCCTTGACCATTGTTTATTGTAAATAAGTTACATAACTAGGCCAAACAAATTACATAATATTAAGGTCTTCCAAAATAAAAACAATCAATACAATTCATTATAGAATGTTTACAATATTTAATTACCTATAACCCCCCCCCCCCAAGAAAATGTTTGAATACAATGAAAAACATTTTAAATAAGCAATGAGGTGTTATGAAATTTATGACAATGCATCGGCAATGATATTATCTTTTCCTTTAATATGTCTTATGTCTTAATTAAAACCTTGTAAAGTGAAGCTCCACCTCAAAAGTCTTTGAATTTTATCACTCATTTTAAGAATAAATTTAATAGGGTTATGATCAGTATATACAATGATAGGCTGAAATGAAGCTGTAATATATATTTCAAAATGCTGTAAAGCCAAAATCATAGACAAACATTCTTTTTCAATACGATAAGTTACATCAGGTTTTTGGCACTACAATACAAGGCGAGCTCCAATTGCTTTTGCTGGGTTCAGTTAAGTAATTTTTTAACAAATACTGAATTTCACATGTACAGCATAACTAAATTTACTGTTCGTTTTTGCAAATTTGGTATTTTTGTATTTCTTTTCATCATGCAGGTACTTTTGTTTGATTGAATTCAGTCGATAAGGATGCTGTTTTATCAGTACTGAATCACCAACATCAACGTCGTGAAATATTTTATCAGTTCGTGTTGGAATGTCCGGAAATAAATGTCCAAAATCATGGAGTACCTGTTTTAACTGTTCATTTTGAATCGTTGGTAAATGTTGAAGTGTCGAATCCAAATCTTGTAGAATCTGTGAATTTTCTAGCTTCGGTGTTATAGATGGCGAATCGATTTTTTCACAAAAGTCATTCATTTTTCGGAATTGTCAGGGTCAACACTAACTATATTTACAGAATGTACAATATTTGTGCTATTTCTATCTATATAAGATTTTATCATATTAACATGACACAACCTACTATGTCTACGTCTGTCAGGTGTTTGAATAATATAATTTAAATTACTAATTTTCTTTTCAACAATACATGGACCATATCTGTCTTCAAGTGGCTTTCCAGGAACAGGAAGTAAAACAAGTTCTTTATCACCAGGGTCAAAATTACGTTTGACAGAATTTTGGTCAGACTAAGTTTTCAATGGATTCTGGACTAGATCTAAGATTTTTATAGGATTTTTCACAAGCTTTTACAAGTTTAGTGCGAAAATCTGAAACATAATCAGGGAGACTTAAATTGTCTTTTTCATCAGATAAAATTCTGTCACTTAAAAGTTTGGGTGGGCCCCTAACAGTATGTCCAAAAACTAATTCAAATGGACTAAAACCTGGACTGCTTCTCTTAGAGTGAATAAAAGAAAAGAAATTTCTTCATCCCAATTTTTCTCTGTGTCAAAACAATAGGTCCGCACAATATTTTTAAGGTTTGGTGAAATCGCCATAAGGCGCCTTGACTTTCAGGGTGATATGCAGATGATCTGTACTGTTTAATGCCTAATTCATACATTACTTGCTGAAAAATACCTGACATAAAGTTTGAACTTTGGTCTGATTAAATAGATTAAGGTAGGCAAAACAAAGTAAAAATTTAGTTAAAGCCCTAACTATAGTTTGAGTCTTATTTCTTAAAGGAAAAGCTTTAGGGAACCTTGTGGATGCACACATGATAGTTAACATGTACTGGTGACCAGATTTAGTTTTTGGTAAAGGACCTACACAATCTATTAATATTCTACTAAAAGGCTCCTGGTTGCAGCGGTGCTTTTGGAATAACTTGGTTTGGTTTCCCAACTAATTGAGATGCATGACCAAATTTGCAGTAATTGGAGACATCTTTTCTAAGATCAGGCCAATAAAAATAATTTAAAATCTTGTTGTAAGTCTTATTGATACCTAAGTATCCTAACAAGGGAGTATCACGGGCCATGCTTAATATCTCAGCTCTATACATGTTTGGTACTACAATTTGATACTTTACTGCCCATTCTGCATCAGCAGATACATCAGAAGGTCTCCATTTACGCATAATAATACCATTTTTAGTGACAGATTCCTGCAAAGACCCACTTTCATCAACAGCCCTATTGAAGAGACTTAAAATTTCGGGGTCTTTATGTTGTTCACTACTAAATGTTGACATAGAAATACCTTCACCTTGAACCATTGAACTATCAGAAAACTCCAAAGGCTTGCTTGTTTTGTCACCAACTTCACTAAGCTGACTCATAAATGTATCCATCAAGTCAAAACCATCAGTGCTATTTCCATTCATTTCCTGAACTTCTACACATTTCTATTTCATAGCAAGAGTTACCGCAAAGGCAGGATACAACCCAGAAAACTCCTGTTCAGTAGAATCAGAAACCTGATCAAAAGAAGGCTTGTCTGTTATAATAAAATTTCTTTGTATACTTTATCCCCAGCTAAATCATTACCAAGAAGTAGTTTTGCACCTTCAAAGGGCAATGATGACTTGATAGGTCACAGGTCCAGAAACAATGTCTGAAGACAAATAAACATCATGGAGAGGAATAGCAGTATAAACACTAGAATCTACCCCTTTGATAAGAACATTTCTACCAGTACTAGAAATATCATCAAACGGCAGGGTCTCCGCCAACAAAAGAGACTGAGAGGCTCCATTATCTCTTAGAATCTGAATAGAGGTAGAATTATAAAAAATAACTCGAAAGAGACACAAAACCTTCACTAATAAATGGTTCAAAAATCTCCATAATGGGACTAGATGGGGATTTGACCTCGACCTTGCTAACAGCATGAACAGGATCAAAAACAGACTTCACCTCAGAAAAAAGAAATATGCACGTCTGTACCAAACAACGGCAGTAGAATACCGAAGGAACAAAGGGGTGAAATTCACAAAAATCGAAGTCCAAAGACAGGGCAAAAACGAGAACACAGAAAACAATGACGTTAGACACAAAAACAATGACGCCAGACAGACACAAAGCACAGAACCAGAAACCACAACATTCAGAACAAAGGCACTCACCAAAATGAGGCAAACATTGTGACGACTCAACAAAACCACTGGGTTTAACTTCACTTTCCTTCTTTTGCTTTAACCTAAAACAGTCAGATATCAAATGGCCTTCTTTCTCACAATAATTACACGAAATCGACTTAAATGGCTTCTGTGGCTGTGAGGGGGGATAGGACTTGGACGAGCTATTTACTGGACGTTGCCTACTATTTACATCATTTGAAGGTTTTGGTGAAAAATTTGTGAAATTGTATTGATTTCTGAAAAATATCAGTACTAATAACCTTTTAAATTCTTCAATTAAAACTAGCTGACGTAATTTCTCAAGATTGTTATTTATTTTCTTTGATGAACACCAACGATCAGATAGTTGCTCTTTTGTTCTAGCAAACTACATAGGTTTGGTCACTCTGTTTTTCTGCATTCCTAAATTGTTGGCGATAAGCTTCAGGGACCAGTTTATAGGCTTAAATAATTAACTCTTTTACAGTGTCATAATCTGAAGCCTGTTCTACTGACATCTGAGTGTAAATTTCCCTGGAATTGCCAATTAACACACTCTGTAATAACATTGACCAACTGTGTTTTTGCCATTTTAAATTCTGAGCTATTTTCTCAAAATGCAGAAAAGATTTGTCAACATCCTTTTCTTCAAAAGGATAGACCAACCTGATGTTTTATCAACATCAAATGTCTGAGAATTCTGAGAAAGTTGTTGATTCTTTTCAGCTAATTCAAGTTTTTTTTTTATTTCTGATTGAAAATTAAGCTTTCTTTCTTTTTCTCTATCCTACTGTTCAATTTCGAATTTTCTTTCTCTTTCTTGTCTGTATATTGCTAATTTTCGTTGCTCTCTTTCTAATTCTAGTTTTCTAACTTCTAATTCATTTTGAATTTCTATTTTTTTTAATTTCCAAATCAGATGTTTGAATGCCAAAAGTCTCCAAAACAGATTTATCAACAATATCTCCTTCAACCAAATAATTTGCGATCACATTCAATAAATGTCCAATAGAACATTCCTTATAATCCTAACTAAATAGTTGATAATATATTCACAATAACTGATGTCGATTTCCAATACAAAAGATGTCCGTAATAATCCTGTATAAACCAATTAATCCTGTATTAACTTATTAAACTGACTGACTGAACCCTTTTCTACTACCTTTTTTATATACATTTATTTTTTCCAGAAAAATCATTTACAAGATATGACTAGAAGATTCCATATCAACTAATAATCACATGACTAAAATGATTATGAAAGGAAAACTTCTAGAAATTTCTATGTGTTAAATATTAAGTCAATGTTCAAGAAAAATCTACATGTTCTAAGGTGTAATAACCTTGACCATTGTTTATTGTAAACAACTAACATAACTAGGCCAAACAAATTACATAATATCAAGGCCATACAAATTAAAAACAATGAATGAAATGCAGTTTTAAAATATTTACAATATTAAATTACCGTTAACAAAAGTGAGTGTCTAATATTATTGTGAAATGTGCGTTTCGAAACTGTAACCAGCTTTGGATTTTTGGCATCTTCTGTTCTGTTGGATATTATGTGATATTCTGCATTCTAGGCATTGCATTTTGCTTGTAGCAAATCGACAATGTAATGTCAAATAGTGTGACTGTATATAGTGTATATTTGTAGAGTTTAGAATACTGAACATTCAAATAATCTTGTGTTACATTTTATTCAAATGAGTGTCAACTTGCAAGGTAAAAGGGATTGGTTATTTGAACTGAGCGTTTTTAACTGGCAACTTGAAAAGTGCAATTTGCCGTTTTATGTTCGTTTGCTTCATAGAAATTGCAGAATCAAGTTGGCTCATTTAATGATGTTTTATACTAGTGAATCAATCATTCTTCGGATTTTTAAATATTGATATTCCGAAGTGCCATTAGATATATTCATTTTGCTATGTGCCGTATTATTGATCGTTTGGATAGTGTTCACTGTGACTTTTGATTTATTTCATTTTGAAGACAAAAGGTTTGTGCTTTACTTATAAATATAGAAGCGTTTGTATGTTATAGATTCAAGGATACAATGTGTATTCAAATTGATTTTCTTGTTAAAAGTTCAAAGTGCACTGTGTTAATCTGACGCTACCCTAATGTTGAATTTTTGTCTGTGTCAAAATGCTAATTTATTTTAGAAACCGGAATCCGGATTCATTCCGGTAACGAACCTCTTTCGACCGCCTTAGGTTCCTTACACGTTACACCAATAAAAAACAATGGTACATGTTACTTCTTTAATCCTCAAACAAGACCAAGGGGAAGTTTGAAAAACATACATTCATCTCTTTGTTCATCTCACAACGGAAAATCAAACATCACAAACATCCTCTACAAAGACAAAACTAAAATAACATTGCGATATACAAGACAACACAGATAACAAAAGTACCACAAGACAACTGTCAACAGCAATTGCACAGACTCGGTGCAGGCATTTCAAAAGAAATGGTAGGTTAAACCTGTTTTGAGCCTTGGCAAGACCCCCTTCCATTGCGATAGTGTGCGGTAGCAACTCAACAGTAATTGCAATTGAAAGGTCGCAGTCAGTTAAAAGAAATGATAGTTTGTGATTCAACAATCCTCGTTTGGGTGATTTTTTTCATCGCTGATATCTATCAATTTTTGTACAACTTTTCATTGATGGTCTTCTAAATGTTTTTTTCTCTGAAGTTAAATCACAGAAATAAAATTGGCAGTTACTTTGGTAGTTAATCACTCATCTCTCTGAAAAATCTTTTCATTAGGGACATCACAACACCTTCCTCTCTTATGTTCATGTAAAAATTGACAGAACAGATAGACTACAGTGACTTCCTTGCATAATATTTATCGATCTTTTGCTTACAAATAGGCCCCTTTAACAAGAATATGTTATTCAAAATTGAAAGTCATCATTGCAGAATCTTTATAGTAGACATCATGACCATGTGGATTAAATCACAGCGGATCGTTCCTTTAACAACTCTGTTCCCTTTTTATTGAATTTGACTTCATTAAAGGAATTTAAATGCCCATGAGTGTCATATAAAGACAGGGGATTCACATATTGTTTTAATTAGCTTTTATCTATCTATGTTGCCCATAAATAGACTACTTATTATGGTATGTGAAGTTACCAATAAGTTGAAGTCATCACTACTGAAGTTTTACGATCAACATCGTAATCTTGTGGACGGCTATTGGATATCAGTTTCGTGGATGACCACAGCTAAATATTGGTTTTCCTCTACTGGATTTAAGGTTGCTACCGACCGGGAATTGACATTTAAGCATGACAGGTGTATTATAAGAAGCTGACGACGCGTTATCTACCCGTTCACCTAATTTCATCATACATATTATTGGGCTTCTGCTAAAAAAATGAAAGTACATGGAGTAAATGCATATGAGACAAAGTCTCTACTAAAGTATGGTATTAAGACATGGAAGAACGCTTTTGTTGTTTATCTTGACGTTACAGTAAGGCCTTTCACAGCTTGTATTTAATTGTTTTTTTCTGTGCCATACTCTTGTATGTCTGATGTTTTTGATGTTGCCATTATGCTTGGAATACTAGTATTCGTTTTTTTGACAGATGTTTTGGTTCTCTCTAAACATGTACATTTTGAATGGCATTGCCCAGCAGACAAAGATTAACAATATATTTTTTGTGTGAAATACTTTCTAGACTGCCCTGTGAAGGAGATGGGTATTGATAGTTCATAAGGTAACCCTACTTAAGACTCCACTCTGATATCGAAAAACGATATTTTGTGACCTCACATTTCAGTTTGACATTCTTTGGTGTGAGGGTGATAAAAAGTACCTCCATTGCATCAATTGGGTAAATTAACTACATAAAAATCCATACAAACAAAGGTTCATTTCGGGGTCATCTTGATCCACCACTAAGTCTCTTTCCAAATTCCTTACTACTTAATTTATCGCCGTCAGAGATGCCTCAACTATTGTCATAGCATTCAAAAGTTTAATAATTCTAATCCTTATACAACCCTTATATATAAATGAAAACAGTAAGTGTTGATCTAATATTGTACAACAATGTTCTGCACTAAAATGGAGAACGCAGACACGCCTTTTTAGAAGTAGGGAAAGAAAACCATGTTTTAAGACCCGCATTTGTTCAACTAAAAATTGCTTATGAAAAGAACTGAGGCTTACATAATCAAGATGTTAGAATCATTTTTGCCTAATGAAAATAATAACGAAATTTGCGAACAGAATTTTCGAGAGCAGAAATCCAAAGGGCAAAAAGACAAAACAGGTGTAAAAACCACCTACACAAGCAATGGTCCTGGCTTGGTACAGAAATTTTGAGGCAAAATAATTCCAATGAGAACTAACTGTGCACCATATTTTGCTGACCCTTTCCTCTTCGTATAGAGGCTAACTATTATCTAAATTTATGTAAATTCTTAAACCTAAAGACTAACTCCCCCATCGTAGTTTTGTCCTTAGCTATATTTAATATTACTGACTATTATTACTGATTTCGCTTGGTTTTGTGCATTTTAAACATTTTTTGAAATTATGGATTTCCTTTGTTTGGGTTCTAGTGCGGCTGATGAGGAATTAATTTTCGAAATGGCCGTACAGTTCATTAAAATTATTGCAGTCGGGGTAAACATATGTGTTATGGTCTCATGTTCATTTACGACATATTCTTTCGTAAAATATTACAAAAAGAAAGCAAAAAAACATTTAGCTCTGTTTTTTTTTCATTTCAGCTTCCGCAATGAAGTTTGTCTTTAGGTCCAAATTGAAGGATTAATTAAATCATACATCCAAATGAGCATGAAATTGAAGAATCCACTGATACATCTATTTCAGCTTTATACCTTGGCTTTTTGTTGTATATTGGTGGACGTTGGAAATCTAAGCTATGTGATAGGGGTGATGGTTTAACTCCAGCAAATGCGGTGTACATTTCACAGTTGATTTGTTTTTGCCAAGCATGTTTGTACTATTATTTTTTTGATAGAGCAAATACTGTCCCAAAAGCTTTTGAGACAGAAATTTGTTTAGCTTTTGCTACTTTCATCCCTCAAGAAATTCAATAGCAGTCATCATAACATAAATAAAAAATACGACGTGTCAGTGTCCCCAAAAATGACATTTTCAGCTAGATTAACATGTTTTTATTCTTGTCGAGATTACAGCGACGAACAGAAAATGCAAAATATTTATTTATTTGAATTAATTTTCATGTTCTGAACATTATATATATTTAAAATGTAGTTGAGTGACAATAAAAACAACTAAAATGACAACAGGGAGAGGAAGATGAAATTATCAATTGGTACGCAGAAGGGTTGGACTATTAAAATTCTTTTCATTTTTTGTCATTTTCAGTTTTTTTTTATCTAAATTGTACATTTGTGTCTATTTTATCTATACACTATGTCCTATTAGGCTCTTTTTTAAAGTGTTTGTACATATTAAGTTGTGGTCATTCCAAAAAAAAAAAATTATATTGAATATGAACCCGATTTATTTGTGTTAGTTGGAGCTTGTGAGAGATTGCTATAACATTTTATCTAAGAAAAATGTTACTCTATAATTTACTTGCAATTAAATATATCAAAAGATTCTAAATCCAAAAGTTAATCTATTGCCGTAGTTCTGTTCATTGTAGCCGGATAACCTGAATAAGAAAGCGTTTGCGTCAAATCTATTACAAACAAGGATATCCCCGGTAGCCTCATCAAGGTCAATAGCCAGCGGATCAAACAAACCATCAGATTTAGTTAGGAATATTTTACTTTTTGTACCGTCACAAGATATAATGGCAACATTATCAAAACTCCGTCCTAAAACAATTACGTTCTGATTTTTGTCGACAGTTAAACCGCACGGCTTTATTACATTATCGTCCTTGAATTTCCAGATTTGTTTACCAGACATATCACAGCATGTTACTGTATCTGCCATGTAATCAGAAAAGTATATCTTGTCTGTTGTAGTTGCCACATACCTCACGGAATTAACGTTGATGTTTATAGTGTTCACTATTTTCCCTGACATGTTGATGACAACAACACCACGTCGATAAACAACAACATAAAGTTTTCCACCTTGGTAAGACAGTCCCCAGATGATGTTGTCTAAATCTACTTTCTTTTCTACTGTTTTGCTCTGTATGTTTAGAATCTCGATATATTTGAATACACCATAGGATACTGCTACACGGTTCGGATCTATCACTGTTATGTCGTACGGTTTACTAGAGACAGGAATGTCACGGACATGTGTTCCATTCTGATTGTACTGCATTAATTGTTCCTTACCTTTATAGTCTGCAATTAACACGTGACCGTTTGTTAAGATTGCACATCCTGTAATCCACATAGTACCGGATTCCTTTTTAATTGTAAATGCTTGTTTCAGATTGACTTCAATTTCAAGTAAGTTTTTCGTAACAGGATGTAAATGTATTTGTGCTTGAGTAATTCTTGGTTGTGACAATTGTACATTTTCCTTCATCACTTCAACTTTAATTTTCCCAAAAGCTTTAATATCAGTTGGAATAGATTTAAGAACTGGATCAATCTCGACATTAAAATTGTACTTTTCAATGACATTTTCTCTCAACGCTGATTTGAAACACTCATGAACTTCTTCGTTTATCTCACGAGTTTTGATAAAGGTATGTAAATCGGATGCAAAATTTTTCAACTCAGTTGTCTGGTCTTTCAAATGTTTTATTGTTTTTTCTGATTCTTTCAAACTTTTTAGAACTTCGTTTTGCTTTGATTTACACGACGTTAGTATTGAGTTTAACTCTAAAAGCAAATTTTGTTCCATCTCATCCAACTGTTGGTCTATTTTTGCTCGTTCTTCTTTAATTGCTTCTTTTATTTTCTTCTCTTCTCCCACAAGGTACTCTGGGTTTATATTTTGAACTATGGTTTGGATATTTTTTAGACCGACTGAAATGGTTTCTTGTAAATCAGTAAAAGCAGTTGATTTATTTGCATTTTTTGCTGCATCCACAAGAGGTATAATGTCCTCGCAAGATTTATGATGAGATAGAGCACAAGATAAACAAAGAGAAGCATCGTGTCTTTTACAGTAGGAATCAAGGATCTTTCTGTGTTCTTCACATTTAAGGCTAAATGTTGCCATGTTAGATCTGTAGTGAACAGATAAATACTTATTTCAAAATGAAAATTTGTTTTAAATAAAACAGCGAAATGTATCAGGAAGCACATAAAATGACCAGGGCACAATCCACAATTGAACTGTATCAGGAAATTCAAATTAAAGACAAAAGACAATTGTTAACAAGATGAAAAACAGCAATGAAAGCGTTGTGTTTTTCTTGGTTCGACCATGTATTTGTAGAGATTTTGTCACATGTGCATTTACCCAATATCCTTTCATTGTTTTAACAACATAAGAAACTCGTGATATCCGAACTTGTAACGGACATTACTATAAATATTTGCAAGTGTTTGGTCTAGACAGGTTTATTGGGTCCCAAATCTCTTATGGGACTCCAAACCTCCTGTTTTTGTTCACCTGCTTTCTCTAAAGTTTAATAAATATACATAAGAAAAACAAAACCATTACACTTTAACCATGTGCAATTACACGTAGTAACGGTCCAAGAAATGACATGACATGAATTATCATTCCTTATTCAAATTTCACACATTAATCCAATTTTAGATTACATAATCACAATTCAAACATTACACAATATTCTAATTAAGGATATAGCAATTATACTTGCAATGTAAACGTTATTCTGATTTGAGCCGTACCATTCATAGGATACGTCAGCTTGAGCACATGCTTCGTTTTTTTTTTTTTTTTTTTTGATTTCCAAATGTTTTGATTAGATATGAGCTAACATAGGTAGCCATATGTAGAAAGTTTATTCATAGTTTTGCACAGTAACCTTGTCGTATTTGTTATATACAGTAAGTATTTTATATGCAGAAAGTAATTTCGCAGTACCTCGTTTTATTGGGACCTAAAAGTATTTTCGACTTTCTTTGGGATCTTAAAGTCTTAATTCCACTACTACACATTATTCTGATTTTGAACCTAACAGACCTCGTTTCAAAAGGACAAATTATTCTTTTTTGTTTCTACAGTACTCACCGTAGTTATATGCAGTACTATGATTCATGCCATACTAGACGTAACTAAACTAGGACAGATTATTCTCCTTTGTGATCTACAAGTCTCTCACCAAAAGACTTCATTATTTTTATTTTTGGACTCACCAGTCACATATTGCTTCTGTCTTGGACATATCAATAACATAATACCGAAGTTGCTGTTAATGTGGATTCTGCATGAGCGCATTTCGACAACTAATGTCTCTTCAGTGCAAATAAAATTAAAATATTGGAAATCCATATACCGAAATATGTGTAAAGACTGACACAGAACAAAATTAGGTAAGGACAGAGCCATGCAAGAGAGAGAAACTCCTTAGTTTTGAACAAAATTTTGTTTAAGTTAGATATTTGAAAGCACCATCTTACCCCACTTATTGTTTCGGACCTACTAATATAATCTACACTACTGACATACATTATTCTAATCCAGGGCAGACAATTTTACCTTCCGGGGGATATTAATTCCATCTGTTATTCAGTTTACACTATTATTACTGTAGTTTTCGAGTGTTGTAATTGCTTTTTCGTTTGTATTGTTGGCGCGTTGTATCTTTGGTATTCCATCTTCTCATTTTCTTATTATTGCCTTGTCTCTGGACTTTGATTCGTGTAATCTTGTGTATTGTTTCTTTGGTATTAAACCAATGCTGTTTGGGAATTACCAATCCTAAGCTTTCGTTGACAGTTGCAGCAAATTCATAAGGGACTATGGATTTCGGCCGGGATGTTTGAATGAATCATGTGAAATACTAGAATTTATAAAATTGTAAAATGTGATATCTATGATTGTAATGTACACTCCAACAAAGCAACAGGAATGAACAGTCCCGACATGTCATAGATGACAATGGTGTTTACAACATGCCCTGGCCTAATGCATGCTGTCTTTGCTTTTGACAGGTTAAGAGCATTGCAAATCTTGTCATGCACTCTCAGAAATTCAACACTACTATAGACGACAAACATATTTTACAAGTCAGTATTTCGAATTTAGGTAGTATTTACTAAATCACCACTACAAATCACCACTACAATGACAGTATTTGCTATATAGTCATTTTCGGACAGTCAACAATAAAGTAATTTTCAGACAGTCTATTGTTATAGGTAATTAAATATTGTTAACATTCTAAAATGCATTTCATTCATTGTTTTTATTTTGTATGGCCTTAATATAATGTAATTTGTTTGGCCTATTTATATTACTTGTTTACAATAAACAATGGTCAAGGTTATTACACCTTAGAACATATAGATTTTTCAAGAACATTGACTTAATATTTAACACATAGAAATTTCTAGAAATTTTCCTTACATAATCAGTTGATATGGAATTTCCCAGTCATATCTTTTGAATGATGTTTCTAGAAAGAATAAATGTATTTTTTAAGGTAGCAAAAAAGGGTTAAGTCAGTCAGTTAAATAAGTTTATTCAGGATTAATTGAATTATACAGGATTATTACGTACATCTTTTGTATTGGAAATCGACATCAATTATTGTGAATCTATTATCAACTATTAAGTGACAGTTATAAGAAAAATTCATCTGGACATTTATTCGTGGACTTCAGTGAACTTTGGATATTTACTTGGACTTCATTATTGTCAGATAAGTCATATATTGTATACTTAATTTGTACATGTTGTAAAATCATTATTTTTGTCTTATTAAAAGTTAATTTGAGCCAATTTTGTTTTATTATTGCTGACTTTAATTTACAAATATTTATTGGTTGTTTCTACCACATCACAGAAATTGGAGGCTCGTGTGGGATCTACGAAATTGTTTTAAAAAGATAAATTATTATATTTTTGTAAAATAAAATATTTTTAAAAGTCAGCAATATTTTTTTTTCAAGATGTAATTTGATCCAGAACAATTCATGTCTACGTGTAAGGTGGAAAATTTTGAGAAGCTTAAAAAGGATGATTTGATTATTTTAGGAAAACATTCAAAATTAAACGTCAAGTTAGTGAGAACCGAACCATCAATCCAAAAGCGAACAATCCAAGGACAATGGCAACACCAGAATAAAAAAAGGCGGAAAAACAGAGACACAACATGGGTATGGCACAGAAAAGAAAAATGAAGACACTCACACACAAAGATGAACAACAGGGACCCAATAAAAAACCATTGGGTGAGATCAGGTGCACCGGTAGAGTTAGCATCTCCTGCTTCTTATAAGACACCCACCGTGTTGAACATGTCAAATCCGGTAGTAAAGTCAAATTCGGTAGAGGAAACAACAATTAAGCTTTAAAGGTAAAGATCTGTTGTCATGTGGGAAACAGATATCCCATAGCGGTCCACAAGATGGTGATGTCGACCGTAAAACTTCTGGAGGGATGACTGAATTTTTGGGTAACATACCCTTGTTGAAGAAGCCTATTTGTGAGCAACCGGGCTCTATCAAGGAAGTCACTATATCGAACACAGGCTCATGAATAGCGAATGAGCTGGGAGATGTAAACTCCATATGCCGGCTCTGTTGGGATGTTGCTACAAAGAAAAGGGAAGTTTACTTTTGGAAATGTGAAGTCATCGCGTTTGTCGTACAGCTTAGTTTGAAGTCTCCCTCTGTTGTCAATTTCAAGGTGAAGGTCATGGAACGAGGCTGATGTAGAAATGTCTGTGGTATCCTTTAATTTCGAGCTCTTTTGGATAGATCAAATGAAGAAAATCACCAAAGCGAGGGTTATTTAGCGACAATATATCATCTATATAACGGAAGCTAAAATTAAAGGATTGTGCCAGTTTTTTTATCTTATTTTGAAGAAGCCCTTCGATGAATTCAGCTTCATAAGAGTGAAGAAACAGATCGGCTAAGAGAGGCGCACACTTTGTGCCCATAGGAATTCCGTCAAATCTGGAATGAGAAATTAGAAATTCAAAATGTGATTGCAAATTATTTAAAGGAGACATTTTTGATGTATCTGTTTTGGAAACTTTTGACGTTCAAACACCTGAATTAGAAATTAGAAATTTGAAATTCAAAAAGAATTGGCAATCAGAAAATTAGAATTACAAGACAGAAAAATAAAAATTGAGAGACAGGAAAGAGAAAGGAAATTAGAAATAGATAGACAGGAAAAGGAAAAAGAAAGAGAGTTTAATTTTCAATTAGAAATAAAGAAATGGAATTGGTTGAAAAGCATCAGCACCTTTCTCAGAATTCTTAGACATTTGATGTTGCTAAAAACTTCATGTTGGTCCCTCCTTTCAAGAATAGGATGTAGACAAATATTTTCTGCATTTTTAGAAAATAGCTGAAAATTTAAAGTGGCCAAAACACAATTGGTCAATATTATTACAGAGTGTGTTGACTGGTAAGGCCAAGGAAATATACACTCAGTTATCAGTAGAACAGGCTTCAGATTTTGACACTGTAAAATAGTTAATTCTAAAAGCCTATGAACTGGTCCCTGAAGCTTACCGGCAAAAATTTAGGAATGCAGAAAAACAGAGTGACCAAACTATTTGATCGTTAGTGTTCATCAAATAAAATAAATAGCAATCATGAGAACTAATGTCAGCTAGTTTTAATTGAAGAATTGAAAAGGTGTATTAATACTGAAATTTAAACTTTTATTGATGAACAAAAAGCTGAAACTTTGCAAAATGCTGCACGTTTAGCTGATGATTTTTCACTTACACATAAAAACAACTTTTTAATAAACCACACAAATTTTTCAGAAATCAAAATCATTCCACAATTTTTTCAACCAAACTTTCAAATGATGCAAATAGTAAGCAGCGTCCTGTAAAAAGCTCGTCCAGGTCCTATCCTCCATCAAAGTCACAGAGATCATTCAAGTCGATTTCCTATAATTATTGTAAGAAGGAAGGCCATTTGATATCTGACCGTTATATGTTAAAGCAAAGGAAGGAAAGCGAAGTTAAACCCAATGGTTTTGTTGAGTCGTCACAATGTTTGCCTCATTTTGATACAGATGTGCATAGTTCTTTTTCTGAGGTGAACTCTGTTTCTGATCCTGTTAGCATGGAGATTTTTGGGCCATTTATTAGTGATGGTTTTGTGTCGCTTTCGAGTGATTTTTGTAATTCTACCTCTTTTCGAATTTTAAGAGATACTGGAGCTTCACAGTCTTTTTTTTTTTTGGCAGAGACCCTGCCGTTTAATGATGTTTCTAGTACTGGTAGAAATGTTCTTATTAAAGGGGTAGATTCTAGTGGTGGGGGTCCTCATGGGAGGGTCCTAGGAATCAAATAATCATTACATTTTTGCCTTGGTAATCAAATAATCATTAAATTTTTACCTTGGTAATCAATACATGTTTGGCTTAGTAATCAAAAGTATATAAAAACGCAAGCTAATAATCAAATAATCATTAAATAAATGCCCTCGTAATCAAATAATCATGTTTATTTGTCTTCAGACATTGTTTCTGGACTTTTGACCAGGTATCAAATCATCATTGCCCTTTGAAGGTGTTCAACTTCTTCTTGGTAATGATTTAGCGGGGGATAAAGTTCAAAGAAATCCTATTTTCACAGACAATAGGAAAAAGAAGGGAAACGGGGAATGTCTCAAAGAAACAACGACTCAAAGGGGAGAAATAACAACTCAAAACCACCATAAGATCTTCAATGATAAGTCATTTATTGTATACTTAATTTGTACATGTTGTAAAATCATTATTGTTGTCTTATTAAAAGTTAATTTTGAGCCAATTTTGTTTTATCATTGCTGACTTCAATTTACAGTAATTTATTGGTTGTTTCTACCACATAACACTATGATTGATGATAACAGTCCTTTATTTGAACCATTTTACATCAGCAAATGATTGAAACATTTACTTTTTTAACGACATACTACAAATGACCAAATTCTATTCCATGTTTAAATACGTATACCAATAAAAGAAATGTATAATTGGTTATTTAAAGGGACTTGGAAGGAATAAGTTGAGTATGGAGAAGAGGGGATATAGTTCAGAGAAGAAGTGTAACAGGGATACGAGGTGTAACAAGAGACGATAAATTATCGATCAGATTGGCTTCAGAAATAGGAAAGAGTTTATATGACAAAGAGAAAATTAGATGAAAAAAAAAAACCGAGACAAGTGAATTATTCAAAACTGTCCTAACGCTATTATATATTTGCATATATTTTATTCTATGTCTTGCCCCTCCCCTTTCCTCGTTCTTGCTTCGGTATTCGTTTGTCTATGTATTCTGAAAAACTGTAAAAAGAAGGAATAAACAAATTCAGCCCGAAAAATCATATGTTGGTGTTGATATAAGAAAGTTTTGTACCATTTTCATGCTTTTTAGGGGCAATTTCAACATTTCCATAATTCCCTAAAAATGAGATTCTAACTTTTTTAACAGCTAATGGTTTAAACTTCATTTGTTTTGGGATTTCTTATTGCAAAAATGTATGATACTATTTTTTAAATAGCAAAAATAAATCCTGAGAGCATATTTTTTAAAACTGTCCTAACGTTGTTATATATTTGCATATATTTTATTCTATTTCTTGCATACTGTAATTGTTTTTAATTCTTAAAGGGTATTGAATATTATGAAAGTAAAAAAAAAACAAAAAAAGAGAAAAGAATCAGTACAATTGAAATCAATTATTATAAATGAAATTTTACAGCAAAAAGCTAAAGTTAAATTTGAAAAAGTGATAATAGTTAATTCACCAATATTTTAAATTATTCAATATATTTAAAATGCTAGATATGTCATTCGGTGTTTCTATAGAAATTGTCATAGGCTATTTGTTTAGTCATGATACTTGTTCCAATATTTTGTGGATGAATCAAATCCGTGTTTTTGTGTTCTTGATTTTTCCTTCTCCCTGTATTTGGAGAGAAATGTAATTCATTCGGTATTCAACGTACATTGTTTAGGACTTTGACTAAAACAAACTTAGAGCGTCGAATTGAAAACCTTTGCCATACTCCAAATTATTGAATTTGATTTTCGATAGGCTTCGCTTCGATCGAAGCTCAAAATACAAGTTCATTATTTATTATGATAGGACCTTCTCTATTATAATAACACTTTTAACCTAATTCTTTACAAGATGGCAAATTGGGACAGAGTTTTGCCTTTTCAAAAAAGAAAAACAAGGATAGTGTGTTTTCATAACGACTACAATTAATACAATTATGTTCGATAGGTCCATTCTTTGTAGTCTATCTGTGATGGGTTCAAAATAATCTGTGAAATGAACAAAAAGGGTAGTTAAACACCCAGAAGTCCATTGATAGTGTCAGTACCACGTTCGCCTGCACTGAGTTCTTTTCATTTCTTTAAGTTTTGACTTTCATTTGTATCCTAATCAGTAATTGCAACCCTTAATCATATTGTACACAAATTTAAAAGTGCGCTTTTTTGGTTCTATATTATATATTTTTAACAAATGAAGCTTTCAGGTTCCTTGTTGCGTTTTTAATCAATAATAAGCAATGAAGAGATATGGAGTAAAAGCAAATGAGACAAAATCTCCACAAATACGTGGGAAAAACAAGCAATGGAACAATGCTTTTATTGTTGTGAGGCCTTCAACAATGAGCTATGCTCATACCTCATAGTAAGTCCAAGACGGTCCCTACCACCGCATCATTGCTGGATGTCGAGCAACGCTACATCCATGTTTATCATGTCATGGATGCGGGATCGTCAACAAACAAAAAAATCAACTGGCAAAGTATTCTTACAATTGCTGTCATCCTTTGCCCGACAAAAAGACCAATAAAAGACAAACACAACGTTTAAACAACCACAGGGCACTCATCGAGTCAATAGTAAGAAAACTTGGCATAATAAAATTATGAAATGTGGGCACAATATTCAGGTGGTCAGAATAATAATTTTGAAACACAAAAAATAAAACGCCAAAATCTGTAATGATGATAGTGCATCCATATGAGAAATTCTCTCAGGAACAAGTACACCATAACTGAAATGTATAAAGAGCATACACCTCTAGCACGGGGAATCTTTTTACGGACTCCACACTGCAGTAGAGTTTCCTTCTAAAGCTCACTAATAATAAACAGAGTATAGGAGGAACCATGTGTATGATTATTTTTCTAAAGAGAGGTCACTATGGAATTTATTATTTCCAATTTGCACGTCTGTCGGTCTAACAATGCGTCCAAATTAACAATTTTCTGTAAAAAAATAACTGTTTCATTTAAATTTGGGTCATCAATCAATGAATGGTGACTAGCTAAATTTCAAAACGAAACTAAAAAGACAGAAAAAATGAATTTGTCGGCTGAGAAGATATGAAATGGATACATTGATATAATTTCTACATTTTTGTAAGTCAACGTACCTCTTGTTGGGAATCCGAGCTTTAATCAACTGTTGATATTCCTTGCCTACCTCATTTCATTTTGATGACGTAGTGGTTCACCTAGTATAAAGAAATATTTTTACAGACCTATTTGGTATATTAAATTACCAAGGTATATATTGTATAACAAACATGCAGGTAAAAGTTACCTGTGTAAATCTATTGAATATCCCACAATGTACATTTTTAAATGATAAATATGAAATTGGATATTTTCTAATTTAGTCATTTTGTGAAGAGACATAAGTTGTCGAAATGCGCATATGCAGAAAGTAAATTCACAGTGACTTCGGTATTTAGTTATTTGTTACCACTGGGTCGATGCCACTGCTGGTGGACTGTAAGTCCCCGAGGGTATTCACCAGCCCAGGAGTCAGTACTTCGGTGCTGACCCGAAAGCCGATTATTTTTGGAAACTAACAATATCTAAAATTTTGTAAATTTTGTTGAAAACTAAGGAGTATCTCCCTCATGCAAAGCTCTGTCCTTAACTGATTTTTGCTTTACATTTAGATCATATTGGTTATTTGTTCTCTGTCAGTTTTAAACATTTTTTGAGTTTATGGTCTTCCAAACATTTAGATTTTATCTACACTGAAGAGACATAAGTTGTCGAAATGCGCATATGCAGAAAGTAAATTCACAGTGACTTCGGTATTTAGTTATTTCTCATAGGCTGAAACAAAATTAATTTAATTACTTTTTTGACCTTGTATGAGGATCTACATTTAAAGGGACAATTGTTCGACATAACTCATTGACATCCGTAACGTCAAAACCCTTTTGTTTTCTTTATATATATGTCTTACATTTTCTTCCTTTCTATTATTTTTTTTTCAAACTAAAGGACTGTTGTATTATTTTATTTCACAAATGAAGAAAAAAAACATAAAAAATGACAAACGCACAACATAACAATCATTCTGCAGTCAGTAAGACATATGTTTGAACTTGGCTCCTTTGCAAAAGGGTTTCAAGATAACAAGAAGAATTTTTGAGCTCTTTTTGTCTAGCCAACCCGAAAACAGTGATTATAGGGACAATGTTATGATTCTTTTATTTGAATTTCATTTCTATTACACCTGCATGGATATGAATGGCAATAAGTTATTTAATATCAATGAATTCAATCGATTTTAATGTAGAAAAAATAAAACATATTTCAAGGGAGGCTTGTTGTGCCATGAAACCAGATTAACGCCCAACAATTTCTTTTCAAATAGCTGTTCCTAGTCAAAATCTTTGTCATTTATTTTATTCTATGCCTTAGGAATGCAGTCTTCCAATATGATTCTGTTATCCCAGGTTTCATTGCAACATTTAAACACTAGAACTCCTATCTTGCAAGTTTTAGCTAAGAAAAAAAAATACATGTAATGTGCAATTTGAGATAAATAAAGAGTTTCATTATTGAAAAAAAAATTGCTATTAACCATTTACACTGAACACTTAGCTCACTCAAGATCGGAATCAGTAAACTAAATTCATGGTAAAATCAGGTAAAGATCAAACAAAAATGGATGTTTCTAGCAAATGTAATTTACAACATTTTCCAGCTTCGTAATTAATATCTTATTAGACGACATTTGCTTTACTAGGTTTAACTATGCTAGAATTTAATGAGGTACAATTGGTACATTGTCCAACACTGTTTCTGCAGTATCATTACTGAGATTTCATTCAGTTCTTTTTTCAGGTCACGATAATGCCCCAAGGTCTAAATAATAAGTATAAACTTTAAAAAAAATGAATGTACCTTTAATACCGCTAATTGAAAATGGTGCTATACCAAAATAATTTTATCCAGTCTGCCTTGAATAGTTTTTAAACAATCAATTAACAAAAGTTTATACTAAAGAAACGACACATTCAAATTGCGAAGTCGGACTAATGCACACATATTGTTATACAAATAAAATTTCTTTAAAGAAGATTGCATATAATACAAATTGTATAGTTTTCAATGACTAAGTTTAATTTGCTGACATGCTTTTAAAGTAAATACAAAATAGTTGTAGGCCAATTTTATAACAGATAGTGATCTTAAATTGTCATACAATAGATTCATTTAAAAGGTAAAATTGTACTTATAGTCCACTTTATTATTTGAAATAATTCTACAATGATTAGATTTAAATTTAAAAAACAATCTACTTCTATATTTTTACCTATCTACCTATCATTATAGATAGACGTATATTCTGTATACATTACAGTTATGGTGTACTTAATCATGGAAGAATTTTTTTTAAGGGTGCTCGCTGGTCAATTTTAAAATAACAAGGATATCAATTAAATGTGATTTTTTGTTAGAAAATTGAAAAACAAATAATTAAAGCAAAATAAAAAAATTATAGGTTACCGATGAAATTTTTGAGAAACAAGTGTTTAAAAAAATGGCAGGAAACTGAACCCCTCTGCATAGCAATATTTATCCAAAAATGAATGTGACAAAATAACACCAGTTGAATAAAATTTTGTCAGAATGCTCCCAAAGATATATAAAATGAAAGTAACGAAAAAAATTAGAAGGTCACCGAGCAAAATATTATTAAGCTTTTGAATAAATAAAACCAGAGAAGGCCGAAAATCTGACAGCATTTAAATGTTGTGATTGTCCTTGATGAAATCCTCATGGTGACTTCGAGATTAAGAGCAACAATAAAAGAGTTTTCCATTGCTGGGTTTAACCGTGTATTTGTAGAGAATTTCTCTCATATGCATTTATTCGATTTCTTTTCATTGTTTGGATGCTATTAACCTAGCCAATATCTTGCATCACAAAAATGTAAAAAATAAAATACCCCATATTTCAAACACACATCAGTCCCGATCATTTCGTACACCTATACTTCACCAATTGCGTCTAAAATTTTCAACCATAAACGTGTATTGCAAAGCCTTATCACCGACGACTTCAATTCTAAACCACCCGGTTCACCATACATATATAGTCCCTGTGGTCACGTCATAACGGGAGATTTGAGTATCATTGAAAACAAGTCTCTCCGTGATGTCCTTGCAAAAGGGCCTAAATTCCGTGAACCACGTTCCATCGACTGGGAACAAAATTTCAAACTTCTTATGGATGCTGTAGAGGACTACGCCAGAAAATGGATTAAGCGTGAAAAAGATGAAGACCTTGTTTCCCTTTCGGAGTCGATTAAGGCTGTGAGGTCGATGATTCTTAAACGAATCAATCAGCTACGAGGGTCAATGAGAACTAAAGCATCATCAATTTTCAAAAATGCTGATGTGGCCAGTTACTTTTCCTCCATACACGACAAATATGTCGTCGTTCCTGTCGATAAGGCCCCAAATAATATCATTTTTATTTGCAAAAATCATTATATAAATTGATAATTCAAACGGCAATCCAACTAACGCAGCTACTACTCTGTCAAAGGAGGAGATATTACAGAACCATATATCTGTTTTGCTTTCCTTCGGGATTTCCACCAAGGATGAAGACACAGATCTCCCTTCTTTGTGCTGGGAACCTAAGTTACATAAATGCCCATACAAAGAACGATACATCACTGGATCTGCCAGATGCTCTACAAAACCTATATCTAAATTGTTAACCTCCATCTTGACAGCTGTTAAAGAGGGCCTTCAAAAATATTGTGATACTTGCTTTTCAAGAAGCGTTGTGAATGAAATGTCTATTTTGAAAAAATCCAAAGATCTACTTGACATCTTAAACTCTAGATCATTATTACACTGTGACAGCATTAAAACTTTCGACTTCTCCACACTTTACACTTCTATTCCTTATGAACAACTAAAATCTCGGCTGAAAAGTTTAATTCATAAATGTTTCTCACGTAAGAACGGTGAACGTAGATATAGGTACATTGTTGTAGGTAGTGAACAAGCCTACTTTGTGAAAAATGACTCCGAATCGGATAAAAAATATACAGAGGAAGAAGTGATTTAAATGTTACAGTTTCTGATCGACAATATATTTGACCAGTTTGGAGGACTTGTTTTTCAACAGACTATCGGAATTCCTATGGGCACAAACTGTGCGCATCTCCTAGCTCATATGTTTCTTCACTCTTATGAAGCTGAATTCATCGAAGGGCTTCTTCAAAATAAAGATAAAAAACTGGCACAATCCTTTAATTTTAGCCTTCGTTATATAGATGATATTTTATATGGTGATTTTCTTCATTGGATCTATCCAAAAGAGCTCGAAATTAAGGATACCATAGACACTTCTACATCAGCCTTGTTCCTTGACCTTCACATTTAAATTGACAACAGAGGGAGACTTCAAACTAAGTTGTACGACAAACGCGATGACTTCACCTTTCCAATAGTAAACTTCCCTTTTCTTTGTAGCTACATCCCAACAGCGCCGGCATATAGAGTTTTCATAGATGATATTTTGAACTTACTATGAGGTATGAGCAAAGCTCATTGTTGAAGACCTCATGGTGACTTCAAGATGAAGAACAACAATAAAAGCGTTGTTCCTTTGCTTGTTTTTACCATGTATTTGTAGAGACTTTGTCTCATGTGCATTTACTCCATATCCTTTTATTCACCATTTACATCTCCCAGCTCATTCGCTATTCATGAGCCTGTGTTCGATACAGTGACTTCCTTGATAGAGCCCGGTTTCTCACAAATAGGCTACTTCAACAAGGGTATGTTACCCAAACCTTGAAGTCATCCCTCCAGAAGTTTCACGGCGACATCACCATCTTGTGGACCGCTATGGGATATCTGTTTCTCACTTAACAACAGATCTTTCCCTTTAAAGCTTAATTGTTGTTTCCTCTACCGAATTTGACTTTACTACCGGATTTGACATGTTCAACACGGCGGGTGTCTTATAAGAAGCAGGAGATGCTGACTCTACCGGTGCACCTGATCTCATCCGTGGTTTTTTATTGGGTCCGTGTTGTTCATCTTTGTGTGTGAGTGTCTTCATTTCTTTTCTGTGCCGTACCCATGTTGTGTCTCTGTTTTTTTTTTGGTTTTTTTTCGCCTTTTTTGTTTCTAGTGTTGCCATTGTCCTTGGATTGTTCGCTTTTGGATTGACGGTTTGGTTCCCTCTTATTTTAGTAACGACAAGTTCAATATCAGAAGTATATCAGAAACTGTACAATTTTAATATTTCCCTATTATATGGTTCACAAATTAATATAAGAAAGATAACATGAAACATCTACAATGGCCGAAAAACACAATCAAATGCCGCAATTCACCAGGGAACCGCACAAGAAAAACAATTAAATGACAAAAGAGAAACATAGATAACGATAGGAACTCGGAATACCGGACTTGGTACCGACAGTAGCAAGAGCTAGCGGTAGGGTTAAACTTGTTTATGGTTACCCAAATCTCCCCTTTCTCTACCCCGTTTCTATATAGTATAATAAAATGTACAAATAAAACTCAATACAGGTAGACTACTAACTCAAAGACCACAATCTTGAGAAGGAAAGAAAAAGAAAAAACGTAATTTAGAAAGATGGGGCGAGGAGTGCTCGCCGCTAAACTGCCCGCTAGCTCAAGGAGCCTATCTGCTGGTAAAACACTGATGCATTACGGAATAAGAATTAAACTCAAAACTCCCCGAAGGGTTTGGTAAAGAATCATCAAAGATTTCAGTAGACATCAGCAATCTCAGTGAGAGGCCAGTATACTTGTAATATCTTCAGGTCATTGGATCCCAAAGCCAATTTAACGGAATCATGAAGAATACTGTCTACGTATAGAATGTAAGTTATGTCCCAGTTTTTTTTTTGGACTTTTTTATCATTTTTTTACATTTTTAACAACATTTCCATAAAAACGATGGTGAGAAATGATCTTAGTAATAAGCTATTTGCGAGTCGCACCATTTTTAGAAATCAAATCACAAAGTGACAAAATGTGAGTACCGATACAATCTTTTTCATACCAGAGAAGTATCAGTTTTCCTTATTTCAAATTGTTTGATATCTTTACATTTGGTTATTGCAGGATACTAAAAGGGGCGAAACTATGAGTCATCATACATCCTTTTCAGAAAGGTATCAGATTCATACATTTAAAAGCTCTAATATTTTATCGTTTTAACTATTTGGAACCTTGCAATAAATCTATTTTTTTTTTTTGTAAATTACGTTAAAAACAAAGGAGTAAATCCCTCATGCACAGTTTTGTCCTTAGCTGATTTTGGCTTTACATTCAGGTCATATTGGTTATTTGTTCTCTGTCAGCTTTTGAAAATCTTTTAAATAATGAAAAAGAAAGGAAATGGGGTAAATGTCAAGGAGACAACATCCCATATCCAGGTTAAAACGACCCAAAACAAAGCATCTAGGGGTCACCGTACGGTCTTCAACACAGTGAGGAACCTCACACCATATAGCAAGCCCTAAATGGCCCCAAAAAGGAAAAAAAGTGAATAAATCAATGGAAACAAACCACATCCAATAACCCAAATATCAAGAAAACTAAAATTTCATAAGAAGACACGGACAAGCCAGTCACAAACATATTCCTGACTTGGGACAGGCGCAAAAACTGCGGTGGGGTTAAACTCGTTTTCTTGGATCCAAACCCTCCCCCTATGTGTGGTGAATAGCTAAAAAATAAATACACAAAAAGACTCACAGTAAAAATCAAACTAGAAAAAAGTCCAACTTATCAAGACGAGTATCCTTACAATGAATTACATAAAACATGAAAACAATACACACAGGTACTGTCCGGACAAATGCTCGCAGTTACTGACAGCTAGTTAAGGACATTTCCGTTGACTAAGATATCAAGCCTTCTTACATATGAAACTTCAATTGCAATACTTCTAAATAGATTTGGTATTACAACATCATCAATTATGAAAGAAGAACATGATATTCTGCAATGCCAAATACTGCCAATATGAAAAATTGTTTAAATTTAGTTATGGTGTAAAGCATTTAGGAGATGATCAATGTTTTTGCCAACAAAAACCAAAGGTAAAGACTTAACATCAATGCTGTATTTATATCCTTTATGAATTAGTTAGTTCAACGGTTAATAAGTTTGGAAGGACAATTTTTGAATTTATGCACTTTGTAAATGATATTGCCACAGAAATTTGGATGTGAAATGCCCTGATGTATAAGAGACCTGCATGTAGAACCAAATTTTCTTAATAAGTCAATGTATCTATAATAAAACTTCGAGAATGTTTTTATCAATTTATGATATCTAAACCCTTGATGCAAAAGTTTTTTTATTGAGACAAAGATTTCGGTCGTTGAAGTCAGAAACATCACTACATACTCGTGCATATCGAACAAGTTGTGAAATGTAGACCCCGTAAGAATGGTCTTCCAAACGTTTATATTTTATTTGCACTGAAGAGACATATAAGTTGTTCAAATGCGCATATGCAGAAATTTACAGCAACGTCGGTATTTATTTTTTTGTTACCACCGGGTCTATGCCTTTACATGTACTGGTGGACTATTAGTCCCCGAGGGTATTCACCGGCCCAGTAGTCAGTACTTCGGTGTTGACCCGAAAGTCGATTCTGTTTGGAACCTTGCAATATCTAAATTTTGGTAAATTTTGTTGAAAACTAAGGAGTATCTCTCTCATCATGCTCATGCACAACTCTGTCCTTAGCTGATTTTGGCTTTATTTTCGCGGATTGACTTAATTCGTGAAAACGAATAAGGCGAATATTTTATGTATCCTTAGGATAAATATATATAGAACCTTTTTTGCATACTTTCTTGAATCAAATCAGTGAAATTCGCTTAAATAAATGTAGTTTTTACCACTCTATAAATGGAATTTCTCTGGTTTTCATTGTTATACTACGTTCTTCGCGGGTCTTGTTTGTAGTAAACATTTGTCTTTGTTATTGTCTGAGAAATCAAGATATACTTTTTCTAACATCCACTTTTGTGCTGTTTCAGAGTTCGAAATAAAACATGCACAGTGGATTCTGAATTGGTTTTGACTACATGTTAGAAGATAACATATTTTGACGCATTTTGGTGTTGGAGGGGGCATATGCGGTCATGTTGGACAATGTTATGCTTACCCTTCCGTAGCACCTGATGAAAAAATATTAATATATTTCGGTAAGAACTATTGATACTGAGTCAAACAAGAAATACAGTAAAATGACTTGATAAAGATCCTTTACTTTTTAAAACACAACAATTTCGAGATCGAGTCTTCAACAAATAAAGGGTATTCGTAGGGAAAACAAAGTGTTTGCAACTAAAATTGAAAATAAAGATACAACCGATACACCCATTTCTGCTTCATAATTTGACCTAATGTTATACATTTCTCAACATTACCGTCTGAAATCTAGGTTACAAGTGGCGTCGTATAAAAATTTCTCTTATGTTTGTTAACATTCAGTCGTGCGATTTATTGTAAAATTCAGGGTAATACAAATTTTGAATTTTACTATTTGCCTAGTTTTTTCACAAGACTGACACAATCTTATATTTTAAGTCATCCGTAGTGCCCTAAAAATAGAACACGCGAGACCGATTCTTCTTGATTTGCGACATTAATAAGGCGGGAAAAAACCCTTCGTGTTATATATGAAAGTATTAAGTAAGCCAAAAATAGGTACCGAATTCAAAAAAAATCACCATATTTGCATGATCATGCTTACCCATTAGCCCTGCGCAGAACATCTACCGCGACTGTGAAAGGAAGTGTCCTTTTCCGCGCAGTTTTGCAAGAAACAGATTAAGGTAGCTAATACTATCTGTAGAATCCATCAACTATCAATGTCACCTCATTGTTATCGTCATTCTGTGGACTCCTCGAGTATCAACTATTTACTTGTTGAATTTTTATAGTTATAGATCACCGTTGAATACACATTTGCATCTTCAGTTTGAGTGATGAAACTTCTTCGACTTAGTATTTCCATGTGCCCTTTGACCTTTGACACTATCAAATTAAATATCTTGCAGGTTGAAAATTTGATTTACACCGTTATAAAACTAGTTAATTTTATCAATTTTATCATGTTTCCATATATTTACAACAAAATTTGCAGATAGTGCTAGACAACATAGACACTTACAAAAACAGGAAAACAGCAAACACCTAACCCTAACCCTAACCCTAACCCCCTTTTTACACTCGCATTTAATTAAGCATTATCGTTTAGATTACAATGTGGCATTTATTATAAATGCTATTGTTTTTTACTTGACAGGAGGAATTTTTAGTAGAAATAACAAATAACAAAATACCGAGGTTATATCAGTTATGTTGTTTTAGTATGCGGATATCCAGTTAAAATATTTAAGCTATGTGCCCTAACTGATTGAATTGCAACATGCTTTATGTTTGAATTTTTATTCTTCTGTGGAATAGGAATGGGTAATATTGTGGCTTGATTTTTTGAACAATAAAGTCGTTATTTTTCTTAGATAGATTGTACTTATACATAAGATAATATCTCTTGTGTACACTTTGTTCAATGGCAATTATCAAAATTTATGTAAATTCTAAAACCTAAGGTTTAACTCCCTCCATTATAGTTTTGTCCTTAGATCTATTTTATATTACAGATTATTGGAATTTCGTTTGGTTTTATGCATTTAAACATTTTTGAAATTATGGATTTCCTTTGTTTGGGTTCTAGTGCTGCCGATGAGGAATTAGTTTCCGAAATGGCAATACAGCTCATTTAAATTATTGCAGTTTTAGTTAGCAAATGTGTTATGGTATCGTGTTCATTTTCTCCATGTTTTTTCGGAAATATGCAGCAATAAAACTGTACCATTATTTGGACATCCAGGAAGACAGAAATAAGTCAAAACTCAAAGACCTTGGTCAGAAATATGTGTTTGCATCTGTCCATAAAGCTTCAAACAATGTTGCTTTCATATGAAAAAAATACTTTAGCGATGTCCAACAAAACACATTGACCAAGTCAAGGACTTTTAAAAACGTTCAAATTGTGACGAGAAAACTCTAACCAAACAACTTTACAAAGATACAGAAATGCTCAAGAAGTTTTACAGAAGATATAAACATTTGATATCTAGATATAAGGTGATTCGCAAACAGCTAAAAACAAAGGGTATTTCTCATCCTCTATTTCATGGAAATGTTGTTAAAAATGTCAGAAACTGACAATAATACAGAAAACTGGGACGTAATTTACATTTTTTACGTAATAGTTGATATCGACGGAATATTCTAAACAAATCCGTTAAATTGGCTTTGAATTCCAGTGACCTGAAGACTTTACACATAAAATGGCCTCTCATTGATATTGTTAATATGCACCGAAATAAATGACGAATCTTTACCAAACCCTTCGGGGAGTTTTGAGTTTGATTTTTCTTCTGTAGTGCAACAGTCTTTTACCAGCAGACTACGTTCCTTGAGCTAGCTGGCAGTATAGCGGCTAACACTCTTTAACACATCATTCCAAATTACGTTTTGTCATATGATTTCTTTTCCAAAATAGTGGTAATAGAGTTAGCAGTCTATCAGTATTGGGTTTTATTCGTAGGTTTATTATACTATATCGAAACGGGATAGAGAAAAGGGAGATTTGAGTACCCATAAACCGGATTAACCTCACTGCTGGTTTTTGCTAGTGCCGGTATCCCTATTTCCTATCGTTATTTGTATTTGTCTCTTGTCTTTATTGTTTTTTTTTTGCGCAGTTTGTAAGTGAATTGTGGGTTGTGGTTGTTTTTGAACATCGTAGGTTTTTCTGATATCATGTTTTTGTAGTCTTATGGTATTTTTTTTTTCAATTTTCAGATGTCAGTTGTTATAAATTATTGTAAACTTCAATTCTCAGGCGTACCAAGCTGTGGATATCAGTTATTGTAAACTGCAGTTATCAGTTATTGTAAAATGAGTTCAATCAGCATTATACTTCTTCCAGTAGATTTATTTTTAGTTAAGATACCAATATGCTTGCGTCA
This sequence comes from Modiolus philippinarum, assembly GCA_002080025.1. NCBI lineage: Eukaryota > Metazoa > Mollusca > Bivalvia > Mytilida > Modiolidae > Modiolus > Modiolus philippinarum. The sequence continues at coordinate 15,291 of MJUU01057742.1, read as the reverse complement.
ATAAACACTATCCAGTATTCTTTTAATTATATCTATACACTGAAATGTTGTTTTTGCTTTCACAGAAATGTCTGTTTTCTGATGAAAATTCTGCAGATATGTCAGAAAATTCAAATTATTCTAAGATACATCCTGAGAGAGAACCGGGACCAACTATTTATTATGAGAATTGTGATTTTTTTCAAAGATATATTCATTTATCTAAAAAAATATGACTTCAATAAATTTTTCAGGGAAACATATTCGAAGATAACTGATAATTTATGTGTTTGTAGGAAATATGAATCAAAGTTCAAGGTCTTTGAGTGAGTGTGCAACGGAAGATGTCGGCCAATCAGAAGCGAAAACAAGAATTAATATGAAAAAGAAAGGAAATGGGGTTAATGTCAAGGAGACATCATCCCATATTCAGGTTAAAACGACCCAAAACAAAGCATCTAGAGGTCACCGTACGGTCTTCAACACAGTGAGGAACCTCACACCATATAGCAAGCCCTTAATGGTCCCAAAAGTTGAAATAGTGAATAAATCAATGGAAACAAACCACATTTAATAACCCAAATATCTAGAAAATAAAATTTTATAACAAGACACGGACAAGCCAATTACCACCATATTCCTGACTTGGGACAGGCGCAAAAACTGCGGTGGGATTAAACTCGTTTTCTTGGATCCAAACCCTCACCCCTATGTGTGGTGAATGGCTAAAAATAAATACACAAAAACACTCACAGTAAAAATCAAACTAGAAAAAAATCAAACTTATCAAGACGAGTACCCTTACAATGAAGTACATAAAACATGAAGACAATACACACAGGTACTGTCCGCACAAATGCTCGCAGTTACTGACATCTAGCTAAGGACATAATTTCCGTTGACTATGATATCAAGCCTTCTTACATATGAAACTTCAATTGAAATACTTCTAAATAGATTTGGTATAACAACATCATCAGCTATGAAAGAGGAACATGATATTGTGCAATGCCAAATACTGCCAATATGAAAAATTGTTCAAATTTAGTTATGGTGTAAAGCATTTAGGTGATAATCAATATTTTTGCTGTATTTATATCCTTTATGAATAAGTTTATTCAACGGATTAATAAGTTTGGAAGGACAATTTTTGAATTTATGCGCTTCGTAAATGATATTGTCATAGAAGTTTAGATGTGAAATGCCCTGATGTATAAAAGCCCTGCATGTAGAACAAAATTTTCTTAATAAGTCAATGTATCCATAATTAAATTTAGAGATTGTTTTATTAATTTATGATATCTAAACCTTTGATGCAGAAGTTTTTCAGTGAGACAAAGATTTCGGTCGTTGAAGTCATAAACATCACTACATACTCGTGCATATAGAACAAGTTGTGAAAAGTAGACCCCGTAAGAAGGGGCTAACGGAACATCGCCGTGGAGATGGGGAAAATTGACTATTGCGAAGGAGAAATCATCCCTTTTATTATAAACCTTAGTTTTTAACTTGCCTTGATTAATTGATATATTAAGATCAAGAAAAGGAGTGTAATCACTGCTGCTATTTGACTTATTTAAAGTAAGTTCTGCAGGATAAAATCATCTGTAAATTTAGAAAATTCAGGATTGTTCAAAGCCAACATATCGGCCAAATATCTATATGTATTGTTAAATTTATCCACGAAATGCTGTTAAGAAAGGTCTATTTGAATTTTTGCCATGAATTGTGACTCGTAGCAATAAAGAAATAAATCTGCTATGAGAGGTGCACAGTTGGTATCCATAGGATTACTGTTATCGTAAAGCTTTAGTATTATGTTAACTGATTTGACATTCAATTTGCCGTTTTCGAGCTCTAAGGGCACAACAAAGCCTAAGTTGCTATTGTGCAAATAACTAGTTCTTGTTCCTTTGATATCAAATGGGTTTTTCGCTGGATTTCTTTTGATGTAAGTCAATAGATTTTACGTAGCCCTTACATTTTCCGATCTTGAAGGTTTTTATTTTCCCTAGTTTGTGTCCCGCTTATAACTATGTCAAGCTCTTTACTGTGTCCACATTCACTTGCTTTTGAGTCTCTACCGGACACTACCACAATGGAAGGGCAGGTTTGGCATGACAAAAAAAATGGTTTAACCAACCACTCCTGAAATGCATGTACCAAGTCCGGACCATTGGGGTCGACAATTTTCCTGTTGGTTTCCACCTAAATTGGCTTTTTATCTCATGGAATTTGACTCTTGACAACTCTTTTGATATTACCCCCAATTGACACTTGTTCAAATTTCAGTGGTCGACGTGCAGCTATCGTATCATGCTGTCCTCGGCGTATCCCTTAATAAATCATTCAGATAAATGTTCTGAGATTACAGATCATACTACTTAAATTGAGTTTACAGCAAACGTTTAATGTAAACCGTGACAATTAATTGGATAAAACTGACACAAAATTCATTATAATTGTCTTAGTAATGCAAAAAACATATTACAATGTGTTTTATGTGAAATGGTATATCATCAGAAAGATTTATTTCTGTTGCAAATGAAAAACAAGACTTATCTATTAAATGGCTTAACCTAGAATTAAACTTTGATAGAGAATTTTTTTTTCAGGGAGATTGATTTGTTGCACACCCTGTTCCAAAAGTTTCATCTGTTATTGCTTGTCGGATGCAGGGGATGATGCTATGTTTCAAAGAGATTTATTTCTATTTCGCAGCTATCTTTATTTCGGTCAGTAAGGTAGTATGGAATTTGTTTAGTCTTTATTAGAATACCCCATTTGATATCAGCCTCATCAAATGAAATGACATATCCCTAGCCAAGAACAACAGTTACAAGGATATATCCTGTATGTTCGAAGGGACACAAAAAATAAATAAATCGAACATTGCATTATGAAATTGCAAAATTTCTAGTCAATTATTGCAAACCACCATCCGAATATATTTCACATCTAATCGATAATCTCCGAATACATGAAAATGGTTATTTACACTTCTTTCTGTACTGAGTTTGTCAAAAAATCAACCGCCTTTAACTACTGGAATATGAAACAACTGCGATGCCCGACGCCTGTTTCTCATAACAACATATACGTTTTTAGTGTTATCTTTTATTCTGATTTCATCTTTACCAAAGAACCCGTAGGATGCAAATGATTCAAGATCCACTTCTCGAGTTTTGGCATAAGTTAATAAATTTTTACTCGGAACAAAATCGGCAGATTCTCTTTAGTTTTGCTCTTCTGGGCAACCTAACCTAGGTTAATGAATATTTTGATAACAGTTGTTTTATGAGATATTCAAAAAACAGCTCAATTTTTCACAATGTACATTTATTTCTGAGGTGATGCTGTACAAGTTGGTTGACATTGGAATTGCGGTACCGTTTTCTATTATCTTCCCTTTCCCGAGGGTTATTGCATTGGAACTCTTCAGCCGCGGTGGCTTTCCCGCTGAATAGGTATAAATTGTCGGTGTCACACATTAAAACGGACATTCTCAGCTTGATTCATGTCATCCCGGATCTGACATTACCGATTCTGACTTTAATTCGAATCGACCCACTGACAGTGTGACAATTGATGTACACAGAGAAGGAGTATCCATTCCGTAGTACCCGATGTCACACTGTTTGATCCTTGATTTTAAGTTTTTTTTTGTGTTGTATTTGTAGTGTTGATGTGTTTGTGGATGTGTAATGTTTTTGCTCTTCCGTCTTGTGGTGTTCTTGCTTTTGTTTGTGATTTCCGTTATCTTGTGCTTTGTTTCTTTAGTATTCTACTTCCGTCCTGTGAAGGAACTTGTAATACACGGTTCATCAGGAAGCCTTACTTATATCTCCTCTAGAATGTTACCTCTCTTGCATCAACGTGGACGAAAATCACATAAGAGTACGTACAAATAGAGATTCATTGCGGGATACTCTTGATGCAAATATCTTTCAAAGATAATTACTGTTTCATTTCTTGCATTCAAAGATGGCCGAAAAATAATGGTGACAAAGCCATTTTTGTTTTAGAGAAAGACAACACTTATTTTGCTAAGAACCACACTGCTTCAGATAACAGTTTCAAATTTTGATCAGCAATATTTTGTTGATTTTCAAGACAGTAGAGATTCCAATGGCAGTTACTTATTCGTCTTTTCTTTAAATTGAATGAGGCCAAGTTTTAACGAAGCATTACACAGCAAAAACTAAAACATTTAGCCCTGGTTTCTAATATAGCTTCTGCGATCTAGTTTATCGTATTTATCTAAAGTAAAGGAATATCTTAAATGGATTCTATTCCAATGAGTTTGGAAGTTAAAAGCTACTGTTACATCTACTTCAGCTCTTTACCTAGATCTTTTGCATTATATTGACGAAGATGGACGTTTGAAATCATCTAAGCTATATGTATGATAAGGGTTATGAAGCTTCCCCTTCCGGAGCTCAATCTGTAACTCTCAATCTGATTGGGTTTCCAGTGTGAGTTCCTTGGTTATCAATGCAGTTTTTTGTTTCTTCGTTTAGTGGTTTTGATGGAATTGTATTTTCATATTCTCGTGTAAGTCATGTCTGGACCTGCGGTATTCTGCTGTCATTGTTTTTTCTTTACCTTTTTCCTGTCCCTTATCACTTTTTTAATTATATTTTTAATTCATTATCTAAGTTATTCGTGAAACTGAATAAAAAATAACAAACAACAGATAACTTATAAAACTAAGGAGTATCTCCCTCGTGCATAGCTCTGTCCTTAGCTGAATTTTGGCTTTTCTATTTAGATCCTTTTGGCCATTTGTTCTCTATCACCTGTTACATGTTTTTGGTTAATGTACTTCGAAATGTTTTGTTTTATCTGCACTGATGAGACATAAGTTGTCGAAATGCGCATATGCAGGAAATAAATTAACAGTAACTTCGGTATTTTGTTATCTAAACAAAGTCTGTAAGGTTTGAATAACAAAATACGGAAGTTACTGTAAATTTGAGATGTTGAAATGCTTGACGTCATAAGTGAATTTACACTGTGACGTCAAAGTGGTGAGGTTTTCAAACCTGTCGCCCTGTCTTTTCCTCTTTCAGAATCGTGGACCGGTTACCAGCTAACCCTACGAGTACGAAAACAAATATTCGTAGGGTCGTATTCGTGTGTGAAAATGGCCAGTGCAGGATAAAATATACTAGTAATATTAGTATTAAGTTTGTAGCATTTTTGTTAGTTTTTGTTTGTTTAACTTTGTTCTATTGTCTCAAGTATGAGATACAACTTATTTATTTAGCTTTCTGTATTTGTGCTCATTCTTTTTACAAGTATACTGGTAGCTCATATCTTCGTGGTACGTAGCTACGTAGTAACGGTGACGTCACAGTTAAAAATTTGGTTGAAATGAACGTGAATACCACGAAGAAGGGGAACCCACGAAGAAGCGAGAAGGGAGGATAACATATTTATTGATATAGGTTAAGATGTTGGGTGTTTTAACAGACGTATGAGATACAACTTATTTATTTAGCTTTCTGTATTTGCTCATTCTTATTTATTGATGTCGAGTGTTTTAACATTCACTACGCAACAACATGACGCTATTTGATAGAAAAGACTCGGGATCATAAGTTAATTAAATATATGGAAATATTTCGATGAATATCACTGAACCACTGGCAGATGACTAGAAATGAACAAACATAATATGAATTATTTGAACATAATATTGAATTAATTCACAACTCAACATTTCAAAATTAAATTTACAAACAAGACATGTTTTGAAAATCAAACAATTGATTGTGTAAGAATACAGAAGTATGCATTTTTTAAATTTTAATCTTGTCATGGTAGAACAATTTCAAATAACCAAAAGGACTATAAGTATAATTTTACCTTTGAGATAAATCACTCGTATGGCAATTTAAAGATCATTCTCTGTTACAAAATTATCTAGTATTACAACCATTTACTTTTTAAATCATGCAAACAAATTAAGTATAGTATAATACTGCAATTTTAAAATTAATTTCCAATATCAAACCTTTAAACTTGAATTGGTCGTTTTTCCAGTATAAAGTCCTATTATTTGATTGTTACTAAACTATTCAAGGCAGATTGGATAGGGTTCTTTTGGCATAACATCATTTGATTATTCTCTATCAGTTTTAAACCTATTTCGGTTTATGGACTTCCAAATATTTTGATTTTATCTGCACTGAAGAGCCATAAGTTGTCGAAATGCGCATATGCAGAACCTAAATTCACAGTAATCTCGGTATTTTGTTATTTGTTTATAGCAATAATAAAGATAACATACAAACTCGTTTTTTAAAGTTTATTCTTGTCATTTGGGATTTTTGGGGGCATTGTCTTGACCGTAGAAAAAACTTAGTAATATTTCAGTAGAAATATTGTACATATTTCAGTAGAAATATTGTACAATCAGGAGAGAACAATCTACAACTTTTACCTCATAGAATAGTATGGTTATTCCTAGCATGGCACATGTCTTATAAAATATAGCACACACTACGAGATGTTGAAGATTTAACGAACACTGGGAGACGATGGTGATTATAATCGCTAGAAACACCAGTTGTATATATCCGTGTTTGTATGTTAGAATGTGCTTTACCTGATATTACCATAAATTTATATTTGCTGTTTCTGATCTCGAGTGAACTAATGATTTTCAATCAGTGTACCTATTGTTTGTCAAAACTGACAACTTTACCCATAATATTCAGTCTCCCAGACGCTGTTTTAAGCAAAAAAAAAACAAAAACAAAACAAAAACAAAAACAAAAAAAAAACACATTACAAACATATATTTTTTCACTAACTTAAACCTCTAATGTTTGAATCAAAGCATGAAAGCTAGGATACCAGTATGATTTAAGGAGACTGTACTCCTAGCCCATGAAATAAATAACAAAATACCGAAGTTACCGTAATTTAGTTCTGCATATGTGCAAATCAACAACTTATGTCTCTTTGGTGTGGATCAAATCAAAACCTGTGGATGTGCATGAACCGAAAGAGAACAAATAATTAAAAGGATCTAAATAGAAAAGCCAAAATTCAGCTAAGTAAAGAGCTATGCAGGAGGCCAATTCCCCTTAGTTTTAAACAAAAAATGCAAAATTTGGCTATGACATGTTTGAGAATAAAATCTGTTTTCGGGTCAGCACCAAAGTACTGACTATTGGGTCGGTGAGTACTCTCGGGGACTTATAGTCAACCAGTAAAGACATCGGCCCAGTAGTAAAAAATAACAAAATACCGAAGTTGATACTAATTTAGTCTCTGCATGTGCGCATTTCGACAACTTATGACTCTTCAGTGCAGATCTCATCGAAACATGTGGAGGTCATCAAACCGAAATACGTATGAAAATTATATAGAACACATAATCAATAGGATCTAAATAAAAAAGCCAGATTCAGTTGGATAAACAGCAATGCATAGGAGCACCATAGTTTTAAACAAAATATTGTAAAGTTTGGATATGGCAAGTTTCAAAATAAAATAGATTTTTTCGATGTACGGAATAAAATAATAACGGCGTTTTACCAAAACAACGATAATATCATATAAACGTACATATTTTTCGGAGAAAAAAGGCAAAACAGGTGCAAAATTAAGGGCAAAATTTAAACCTGCAGTGGTTCTGACTTGGAACAGTCATTTGAAAAGAAATTGTGAGTTAAACTGGTTTCATGGCACACCAAACCTCCCTCGCAAACTGCATTATTTTTTGCAAAAATAGAAATAAATTGAATTCATCGACATTTAATATCTTAATGTCATTATGAATATTCATGCATGTGCAATACAAACTAAACTCAACCAAAAGAAATCGAAAACAAGTAAAGACCCTAAAAAATGTCTCACCCGTCCCTGCATGTCCTCTAAATTGATGTGAAATCTAAGTGAACTTATCAGAAAACTGAACATGCTCACTAAACGGAAATTAAGGTCAATGACAAAAGCCATATAGCAGACCCATATGTTTTTTCAAAGACCAACCAACATACAAAATATCCTTGACCTACCATTTATGCATCATGAAAAACCAGACATGCTTGCTAGACAATAAAATTGAGGCCACATGCATGAGTCATATGGCAGACTGCCAAGCACTGTCCAAGACAAACCAATATACAAAATATAATTGACCTACCACTAACAGATAATGAAAAACTAACATGTTCATCAGACCATGAAATTGATGTCAAAAACAAAAGTCACCTGCCAGACTAAAATGTACTACACCAAGCCAACCTACATAGCAATTTTATCAACATACCACTTCTAGTTGTTGAGAAATATACTTAAGCAGAGAAACTTAACATGGCCACTCAGCCGTGAAATCGAGGTCAAGGACAAAAGTTACCTGCCAGACTGACATGTACTACCCACGACCAACCTACATACCAAATGTTATCAACTTACTACTTATAGTTATTGAGAAATGGACTTAAGCAAGAATATAACGTGGTCACTGGACCGTGTAATCGAGGTCAAGGTCACATGATTTTATGTCCGCCAGGTAGATTAGTTCTACCACTGGACCAAATATGATGTTCCTACATCAAAGGGTTTTCAAAATATCATGTATTTAGTAAAAGTTAACGCTGTCGCCGTCGCCGTCGCCATACTTTACACGCCTATGTCTCGCTTTCCAAGACTTTGGTCGCGGGCGAGACAAAAATTCGCAATATTATCTGTTATCAAGAAAAAAATTAAGCTAAAACAATTCTTTTTGTTATCTTTAAACTCTTTCGCCCAAAAGCTCAGTTCAAAAATAAATCCTACTGGCGTAAGAATGTTTGAAATTTTGAGTTTTGTTCTATTTAAATATACATAATAGTAAAAAAGTACTTTGGCGTTGCAGAAAATCTCTGTCGTGGACCTCAAATTTTAACATAGAAAAGAATGGTACATATTTTCCTTAATTTTCCTTACACGTGGAAACGAAATGCAACACAGTCGAATCAATTTTTTGTTAATTACAGGTAGTTTTCTCAAAATAATCATGCCTTTTTTAAATGTTTTTATGGGACGTACACGTGTATAAATAAAAAAAATATTGATATTGTAGATTTCCAAAAAGTTGCAATCACCCCTATAGATTTCTCGGGAAGATTGATTTCTAGATCCCCACACAGTAAAGTAATGAACGACCACATCGTTTCTAGATCCCCTTGACCTACATTGTAAGAAGACACAGAGAAAAGTTTAAGGTATATATACTGTGTGTCATTTATTAAATTCTTACTCATGCTCATGTGTTATGACGATGTGAAGTGGCCAATTTCGCCATGATCGTCATGACGATGTGAAGTCTAGGATAGTCTATGCATTTTGAATTATACATAGGGCCTAGAGACTCGATTAGAAGAAATTGTGTGATCCATAGTTTCCGCATATTTGTGAATTGTGTATTTCCCTAACTTGACGCATTTAACTTGAAAAAAAGGGGGGTGTATGTTTTTTTTCTGGACAGAATAATGATGATGATCAATTCGATAAAAAAATTTTCTTGAAAATTAGTATTTTTTTGGGGGGGGGCAGAAAGCCTCCTAGATTATTTTATTTCAGGAATATGTTGGTCATTGTCTTGTCCTTGTCTTCTTATAAAATTTTAGTTTCTTGATACAGTCGAACCTCGTTGTGTCGAACTCGGTTGTCTCAAAAACTCGGATGTGTCAAAGTGCATTGTCGGTCCTGGCAAATTTCCCCTTTGATTAATGCATTTTTACCTCTGATGACTCGAACTCGAATGATTCGAAATTTCGGATAACTCGAGTATAATATATGGTCCCGTCGGAAGTTTAATTATGCATTCGAGATTCCCAATAAATTGTCTACACATCATAGTCAATCATTAATTAATTATATGTCTAGCGTGTAAATGTCATTTGTCAGATAAGCGTGTCCAAGCGGAACTCAACCACGCTTTTCTTTGATTGTTTTTCGGAACGATTTTGAATGAGCCAAGCGTAAATGAATTGGAAAAAGAATAATTAGTGATTATAAAGGACTGAAATTATAGCTTTAATTCGAACAAACAACTTTTCAACTCTCTGTCAAACAGTCCATAACTTCTTCATAAATACTCAAGGCTACTTTCGTTTCCATAGTTTCATAGTGAAATTTAAGTGGGAACTTACTCGTAACGTAATACGTGTTTGGACTCTGTTTTGTTTTTTTAAATTTTATAGTGCATTCATGCTAGTATGTTTTTTTTTATTATCAATTTTTTGTTTTTTAAATTTTATAGTGCATTTATGCTAGTATGTTTTTTATTATCAATTTTTTCCAACTAAAATGCAACAGCTACGCTGTGTTGATCGACGTGAAGTGCATTTAACAAAAATAGACCACGTTATGTTCTTGTCTGTTGTTTATCTAGCAAGGAAAAAATGTCCTTATCCATACCTCGGATGTCTCGAACCTCCGATAACTCGAACAGGTTTCGGTGGTCCCTTCGACTTCGACTAACCGAGGTTCGACTGTATTTGGGTTGTTTCCATTGATTTGTTCACGTTTTACCTTTTTGGGGCCATTTAGGGCTTGCTATATGGTATGAGGTTCCTCACTGTGTTGAAGACCGTACGGTAACCCCTAGATGCTTTGTTTTGGGTCGTTTTAACTTGGGTACAGTACAGAAAGAGTCGTACCATAACTAATCACTGTTATACTGGGAATGTCTTGGAAAGTGATGGGGATTAATTTTTACCTTGAAAAATGTTTTATTGGGGCAATAAAACCCAAGTTTTGTTGGGAAATTTCCTGTTGTACAGGTAAAAATCTAATTAAGCAGGTAGACTTCAAAGAAATTACAGGTAAAAAGGGTAATAAAATTTAATCCTCCCCACTCTGTTTTATGGCTTTTTAGGTCTATCACAGTGATAGTATGTCTGTGATTTTATGTCTAAAATTTATGTCTTTCCAAGTGATTTGTTATGGTACGTCTCTTTCTGTACTGTATGCTATGATGTCTCCTTGACATTTACCCCATTTCCCTTCTTTTTTATATATACCACATAAAAAAAAATATTTATGAAATTGAAGTGCATTTATAACTTTTCCTATATGACATTTTTTAAACTAAATTTTAGTTGACTAAAAAAAATTAACCAGAAGAGCATGGTAATGGCAATTTTTTTTTGGTCGCTATTTTTTTTCCAAATTAGATGACAAATACTGTGCACCCTCTTTATTTCGCCACCTTTGGGACCAGGGAAAATTTTGGCAATACAACATGTACAAGAGGGGGGACAGTATAACGAGGGAGAACTGTAATGTTGAATTCTATATATGCTTTATACAAAATGTATGTTGCCATTTACAGGGGCATACTCCTCAGTCTAAGGCTCAGTTATTTCACACTGAATCCAAGTATTTGGCCTCTCTCCCACCCCACTCCACCCGCCATTTGGCCAAATTGTAAAATTTTGTGCAGCCACTTGTGCCTTGGTCATATTTTTTAGGGATGACCTTTGATTTTCAGGGAGAGCCGAAAAATTATTTATTTTCATAAAAATCTCGCACAAATTTATTTATTTTCACACGATGTCACATCAAATTATTCATTTGCAACAAAACCAAAAAATTTATTCTTCAAACCAAAATTAAGTTATTTATTTCACAACAAGCAATAACAAGTGGGATTAAAATATTTATTTTCACAAAAACTGCAATTAAATTTATTTATTTACAAAATCGCCCAGGCCCCCAAAGTTGATGCAACTGGATCCCCCCTTTTTTCTTGAAAATTGGTGTGCTTTATGATTGCATAGAATCCATTCAATAAATATATCCCTACATTTAACCTTTTATCGGCTTCTGTGGTAATTACACGTACATGTAAACAAAACAACAATGTCATCACATATACATGTACAAATATGAATAAACAACGTAAGTCATCTTTTTACAAAAGCACTGTCAGTTTAACAAGTAATGAATGAAATGTGATCAATAAAAAGGGCAATGCTTTTTGCTGATAACAACAAACAGTGAATTGAGCTGACAAAAAGATTTAAGATTATGACAGTTTTTGTCACACTGACAGCTTATCTGGGATGTAGCTAGGTAGAGTTATGTCGCCGGGTATTTTAGTTCGTACCATATGGCTAAATAACACAAGTTCTGGATGCCATAATTTTATTTCTGCAAAATACAATTACCCAAAACTTTCATAAATAAACTGCATAATTTAAAAGCAATTGTAATTGACACGAAAACCGATATTCCGAAATTATGAAATACTGAAATAAATTCTATTGGGATTGAAACTAACCTGCAAAATACAATTGAAGTGGTGTCAGCCACTGCTCTTGTCAACGCCTAAACATGGAATGATTTAAAATACAGGTTGGATTAGGGTTGAACCAAGTTAGTGCATGCAAGGTGTGCTCGATATGTCATCAGTCAATCGTCAATGAATATGCAAATGATGTATGATGAATGAATGAAT
>MJUU01057739.1:125672-141273 GCA_002080025.1 Modiolus philippinarum | reverse complement strand
AATGTTATACGGATTTTCCTTACTGGTCTCTTCCTTTGATCGATTCGGACTTTTGTTGTCACTTTTTTTTAAACTAACTATGACAGATTAAAAACATATTTAAGGTGTAATAGTAAAAAGGATAGTTTTAAAGATGTGTTTAAATCAAAGAATGTACAATTTGGCATATTTTCAATCAATAAGGGAGAGAAATTCATGGTTTTGGCACTTTTATAATGATTGATTTTTGCCTTAGGGTCACATGGAATGAGGCCAAATACTTGCATTACACACAAGCCATTTAAATACTCTATCAACAGTTTGATCCATTATGAAAATTAAGCTGTTTATAAAATAAATATTTTTTGTTTACCATGTTTACATTCATTTTTTTTAGCTCACTTGACCCGAAGGGTCAGTGTGAGCTTTTGCCATAACTTGGCGTCTGTGGTCCGTCCGTTAAACTTTTCACATTTTCATCTTCTCCTCAGTAACCACTGAAGCAAATTCAACTAAACTTTACAGGAATGATGTACTAAAGGTCCTTTACAAAGATGCCCATTTCGTTCTGATCCAATAAAAAACATGGCGCCATCGCGGAACTTAGATTTTACATTGGACCCTTTGGGAAAAATCACATTTTCATCCTTTCCTCTGAAACCGCTGAAGCAAATTCTACAAAACTTTACAGGAATGATGTACTAAAGGTCCTTCACTAAGAGTTTTTTTTTCCGATCCGATAAGAAACATGGCTGCCAGTGCGGAACTTAGTTTTAACATTGGACCCTATGGGAAAAATCACATTTTCATCTTTTCCTCTGAAATCACTGAAGCAAATTCAACAAAACTTTACAGAAATGATGTACTAGAGGTCCTTCACTAAGAATGCTCCGATCTAATAAAAAACATGGCCGCCAGCACAGAACATAATATAATATAACATGGCCCCTATGGGAAAAATCACATTTTCATCTTTTCCTCTGAAACCGCTAAGCAAATTCAACAAAACTTTACAGGAATGATGTACTTCAGATCCTTCACTAAGATTGCTCAGGTTGTTTCGATCTGATAAAAAACATGGTGGCCAGCACGGAACATAGTTTAACATTGAACCCTATGGGAAAATCACATTTTCATCTCCTCTGAAATGGATGGAGCAAATTTAACCAAACTTTACAGGAATGATGAATGGAAGGTCCTTTACAAAGATTGGTCATTTCGTTCCGATCTGATAAAAAAACATGGCTTCCAGCATGGAACAAAGTTTAACATTGGACCCTAAGGGAAAATCACATTTTCATCTTCTCCTTTAAAACCTGTAAAGCAAATTCAACCAAACTTTACAGGAATGATGTACTAAAGGTCCTTTACAAAGATTACTCATTCTGTTCTGATCAGATGAAAAACATGGCTACCAGCAAGGAACATAGTTTAAAATTGGACATTATGGAAAAATCACATTTTCACCTTCTCCCCTGAAACTGCTGTAGCAAATTTAATCCAACTTTATAGGACTGATGTACTAAAGGTCCTTTACAAAGATTGCTCATTTTGTTCTTATTTGACAAAAACACATTTTCATCATCTTCTCTGAAGCTTTTGAAGCAAATTGTATTGGAATGATGAGTAGAAGGTCCTTAGCAAAGTTTACTCATTTGAATAGGACAAAAAAACACAGGTGCTAATAGAGAACATACCTAAACATTAGACCTCCATTGGTAAAAAACATCATTTTTGGTCATGCATGGCAGAGAAGTATTTTGTCAAGTGAGCGATACAGGCTCAGGCTCAGTCTCTGAACCTCTAGTTTATTAAAGTTGAGAACAAGACAAAAAGCTAGTATTTGCAAAGTCTGAAATAATAGAGCTTTTTAGTGCAATTTGATTGGAAATGCATCAATAAAAACTAACATCTTTTCTGGGGGTTAAAATTTTTGCTACAAGTATGAATTTAATCGATTATTTCAAGTGGTCAGTATATACATTTATGAAATGCTTGACAAGTATAGTTAGATTTTGAATTTGCAGACATTGTAAGTCAAACCATAGAAACTACCTAAAATTTCTAATTGAACAGAGGCTAAAGCAATAAGTATACAAAAAAATTTAAAATGTTGAACAGATGTCTTGTCTAAAAAATTCTGAAGTTAAAATAGTAACATATGATGTTTGATATGGGGAAACGAAGGGTTTAAAAACAACCTCCTTTTCCGTGCGTAGGTTTTTATTACAATTCTTAGATGCATGTAAGTGGCTTTAATACTATTAAATGCACATGAGCACAATGAAAGCATTTATGATAGCTGCATGTGCAACATTTGATTTGCTGTAGAACACATTATTTCCGCAATAAATCATTTCTATAAAATTGCTGTGATATGCTTCATTGTGTAAAGTCTTACTTTTCCCCATTTAAAATGTAGTGTGTATTGCACTAAAGATTTTATTGACTTGTATGCCATTCACAATTTTTAAAATTACAAATTTTTGCAAGTTCTAATCAACAGCAAGCCTCATTTACACTAAGGTTGAATTTATTCTCTGTAAGAAAAAAAATTGTTAAACATTGCTTATATTCCGCCTCACTGCAGCCAATAGTACAACATCAACAATTGAATTTGTCGATATATATGAATTGATTGATATCTTCCCTTGAAAGTAATGCATGTTAAAATAATAAAGTTTTATGGAGAACAAAGCTTCCATTCCAGTTTAATAGTTATAATGCTTTCATTGTCTCTAATTGGCATTCTGATAAAAAATGAACCTCATATACCACACAATGGTTACACTGAGCAATTATGATACCTTTATGTTAACTAATGGATATACCCAGAAATTAAACATCCTTTATATTGATGAGAGAGATTAGCTATCAATTCATTTACATGTATATTCTAAACTAGGGGACGATGAGATTTGGCTGGTTTATGATCCATTTTCATCAAGTCTCCCATTCAGAGTTTTTGAAAACTTCCACCATTCTCCTTGCAGTGAGACATGTGTTAAAAGAAATAATGTATATAGTGCCAAACAATCCAATTGTTTCACTGTCTTGGTATATTATAAAGCAATGCTGATTCCTTATATGTTTCAGATATGATGAATATACTTGTTACATGTTAAAATACATTAATGTTAGTGATGGGTATTTAAAAACATACATTCATACATGTTAAAATTTCACGGTTGTCTTATGTAGATATTATTTACATGCGATTCTGAAAAAGAAATTGACAACCACTATTCAATAATTTTTTTTTAACAGAAAGATGAAGCCCAGCATGCATTAATTAGCAACAACATGAATTATCAAAGTGCTCTCGGTAAGTTACTTGAAATAGTTTAATAATGGAGTACAAACCACAAGCAGCACCACCATCAGATACAATGACCATCCCTGCACTGCTCATATTACAAAAAGTGAAAACTAAATAATAATCATACAAGAATTTATGGTAACATGTTAGAATTTCAAAAGAGACTTCCCGAAATATACCAAAATTTCAACATGTTCAATGACTATTTTTGAAATGCATATATTACTGATGTCATACCGATGATCTTAAAATGTGGTTTCCTTTTAAAATTTTAAAAGATGTAGGTCTTTGTGAGTTCTACGAAAATTTACAAAAGTGTACATCACTTTTACAGTTTTAATTCTTATAACCAAAAGAAAACATTTCTTAAAGCTAATACTGCATTTACAGATGCTCCATTTCCTGTCCAAATAATACCAAGTCAAGATTTTTTTTAAAGTTTTCTCATTTTCGGTTCCAATTTTGACACAATTTTACAGCAAAAATTGAAATTCAACGAGCTTATTGTGCATCTTCAAATGTCATAAAGTCATTTTGCTAAAATCTATTAACTGAAACAATAACTTTTGAAGTTACAATGACAAGCTTATTTTCATAATTTGGCCGTTTTAGGTCCCTTGTGCAAAATTTTAGAATTCAAAACCTTTTTGCACATCTACAGTAAGTGAGGAATTTTAACATCCTCAATGAAAAATGAGGGAGTAGTTCCACTGGCAAGGTTCATTTAACAGATGAACCGACTGAACCAAAACAATATCCCCACATTTTCTTTAGAAAAAGTGGTGGGATAAATATGGAAGAATGCAAACCAGGTTTGGCATTAGATAAATAAAGATGACTACATCAGTGAGCAAATTATGTACAGTGCACCCTCGATATATCGCCACCTTTGGAACCAGGGAATATTTTGGAGATAAGTGAGGGTGGAGATAATCGAGGGAATAAACTACATTGAAACTATGCAACTTTTTGAAAAATGTGCCTTGAAAATGATAAGTCGAGGGACCGCTGTTAAAGAGGGGCGGTATAACGGGGGAGCACTGTACATGTAATAAGCAAAATTTGCGTCTAGATTTTACAGCATTTACACAGATATTTTCAGAGAGGCTGTTCGACAATACATATATCAGAAATGGTATTAAAACATGTTTGTACTCATAAAGATATTTATGATGGTTAACTTCTACTAACAAAATTAGTAGCAGAGAAATAAATTTTTATTTGTCTTGAAAATGATTGTTTTCATATTAACTTTGAAATACACCAAATTGATGTAGGCCTTTCACTCATAGTTTGTTATAAAGTTTGATTCATTTATTACTTCTGGAACATACACAGCAGTTACACACAGTCTTCCCAAAAGTTAAAAATTAGCGCCTGACATTAGGTCAGACAGACTGACCAATAGATGTTAAAGGTAGCAAACATTTTGCCTGGTGAAAACTTTCCTTGTTCACATTTTGCAACAAATCTTAAAACATTAGGTCTGTATCTAATATACCAATACATGAATAATGGAATTCGCCTTCCTGCTTTTCCTGATTGGTGTCGCTGCTGGACTATCTGGTAGTTCGCGGGAAAACTGGTAATTCACGCATGTTCAAAAAATTTTCTTTGTGTGTGAATTTTCCCGATATCACCATGTCACAGAACAAAACCTGATAGTGCAGAGGTGACACCATGGAAGGTGCATTCCATTGCCTATATACATAAAACAAAATTTTCTTGTTTCAGCTGATCTTTACAAGCAAAAAGGTGCTACTTATAGAGAAGATGTATTAATGGAAAGTGCCAAGTCTAAAGTGATAGGTGATAATGACATATCAGATACTCAGCAGGAAAACAATCCATTTGTGCCTAATCCAAATACTCCGTTTCCTCCACCAAATGCTCAAGCGTTCAAGGGACCTAGTCAGCCAGTGTCTAGTCAAACCAGTATTATGCCACCGCAACAAAACAAAAAGCCTGCCGCCGGTCGTGGCGGAGTCAACCAGGCTGTTACACAACAAATGGCCCAACAACAGATTCTGCAGCAGTTACATCTTGCCGTGAAGGCTGGACTCATCAGTCCACAACTTCTTAATCGACAACTGCCACCGTACATGTTGGTTTTACTCCAGCAACTTCTACAGCATCAACAATGTCTACAACAGTTAATCACTACCCAACAAGTCATTCAGAAGAATACTGTCAATAGCAATCCTATAGTACAACGTAGTCAATTAGAACAGGTCAATCTTAAGATCAACACAGTCAAACAACAAATATTACACTTCCAACGTCAAATCCATGAAGCTCAACGATTACTTATAAAACCTCAACCTTCTACTACACAATCGGAGGACCCTATCTCCAGTATCCAGTCAGAACTCTCTAATCTCAACATGACTGCACCCCAACCTCAACAATCGAAACTTAGTCAGTGGAAGAAACCCACAGAAAAAGAATCCAGTCCAGACTCTGGTGCTAATGCAGAGAATAGTGCTTTAAACAAGGCTCCAGGCCCATCAAAAACTAGCCAGAATTCTCAATCTGGTCTCCAGTATGGTGGTCTAGGTTTAACCCAACTAGGAGGAGATTCTACATGGTCCAATGTGCCAACAACTACATCCACTTCCCAGAGCTGGCCTACAATCAATTCCACAGCATCAGTTGAAGAGAATGGCAAAGATGCTAAAGAATCTCAACAATCAACTGCTACAACATCTTCGTCTCTTACAATTAATGATGCAATACCAGAATTTGTCCCAGGGAAACCTTGGCCGGGAATCACTCAAAAAAGTGTCGAGGACGATCCACATATCACACCTGGAAGTTTCTCTCGCTCGCTTAGCTTGAGTGTTACGACTGTCAAAGATGATTATCTAGGATCTTTAACTAAAACCAGTCCTAACGAGTCCCTACCTTGGTCAGCTACCAATCCAAAAAATATGTCCCAAAAGTCGTGGAGTGGAGGTGATTCTGCGACGCCAACGTCTTTCTCCAACGAAGTATGGGGTGTGCCATTACCAAAGAATAGTGCCATACAACAATCTCGTCCACCACCAGGTCTACCACAACAGAAGCAGAACAACTGGTCTGGTGTCAATCGTCAACATTCCTGGGCAGGAACCAGAACTGACCCAAATTCTTATAATTCAGGTAGGTACAATCATCATTATAATGAATCAGTCTGGGGAATGTAAAAAATTTGTTTAACTCATTGTATGAATTCTTTGTCATGATAGGTTTTATGGAAAAGATGCAATAGGTAAAAAACTTAAAACTATATAGTTTTTGTAATTGTTGTATACTTAAAGACTTCAATAAAAAAAGGTATAATTGTACATACACAGAGGAAGTAGATACAGAACATGGTAATCTGATACTTCCTTGTTGAAAAATTCAAATTACACAGACAGGTGAAATTAATGGACACCAGCTTTATATAATCGTTATATCACTAATACATGTAGTTAAACATGTGTAACAGAAGAAAAAGGGTTGTAAGATCACTCAAACCGTGGAATTTAGTTTTGATGAAATTTTGTACCCTACCCAGCTGGTTGTGTTGATGAAGAGTTTAATCTTTTCATATTTAAATTCTCATACTTAATCAATTGATATATGATTTTATACAAATTAAAACACATTTTAGCCCAAGAAAAAAATTTAAGAAATCTGATCATATGTGATCCAGTTGCAGTATGTTCAAATAGAAAATTTGTATTTTTATGCCCCCATGAATCAAAGATTGGGAGGCATATAGTTATTGGTCTGTCTGTCTGTTTGTCCACAAAAAAACTTTAAACATTAGGTATATCTTGAATGGTAAGTGATAAAGCTTTCATATTTTGCAAGTGTATTCTTTGTGGCAAGATCTTTCAAGCGATACAAAAATTTTGGACCTCGTGACCTTGACCTTGGCATGTGATGGACTTTATGAAAATAAAACAAAAAAAAACTTTAACATTGTGTATATCTTTTGAATGATGAGTGATGTGGCTTTCATATTTTGTATGTGCATTCATTGTGGTAAGACCTTTAAATTGATACCAGAATATTTGACCTTCTGACCTGGACCTTGGCATGTAAACAACTTAGTAAAAACATAAACATGAGTATATCTTTTGAATGGTTAGTGATAGGACTTTCATATTTTGCTTGTGTATTCCTTGTGGGAAGACCTTTCAGTCTGTACCAGAATATTTGACCTCGTGACCTTTACCTTGACAAGTGACTATCTGGCAAAATTTCATCAGAAAAATGGAAATTATATTGTATCATTTTATGTATAGAATGTAGAGACATTCAATTCATTTATAAGAAAATGTTTCTTGATGTCAATAGAATTTGTAGTGTAAAAAGATGTTTTGAATTAATATTCAGCATATTTTCCTCATTTAAAACTTTATTTTCAGTGTATCCTTTGAATAATAAGAGACAGTGTTTTGTATTTCACAAATGTATGCAATAAGTCACCCAAACTTATGTTTACTCTATTTCATTATTTCTCAATTTCTTTTTATATTTTTTGTAAATAAATACATTAATATCTGATGATGGCTGTTACTTAAAATAGATGTAATTCATATCTCCTATATATTTCTCCACTTTTTGGGAGAATCAGTATTGATACAGTATATAGAAATAATCTTGATGCAATCAAATAATCAGATTACTGATAACACAGATAGACAGAAATAAAATGAGTTAATCATAAATGTATAGAACAAGGGGGGGTTGAAATTTTTTTGTTAATGATTGGATAATGATTTGAGGGGTCTTTTGGGTGACTTTGTGTTTTTATCCAATAACAAGCATCATTTGTTGTGATATAATTTTTCATTTGATATCAGAATTTATTATTACTTATTAATTTGTCAGAAGCACATTAATAATTGTTCAATGTCCTAAATCTTTCTTCATGACTTCTACTCAGGGGCATAAGTGTTTCACAAAACACATCTTGTTTTCCTGACAGTTTTTCAGTTGTACAGTCAACAATGTTTAATAAGAATAAGTGATGCAAAAATTAGAAAATTTGTCAGAGAGGAAGATGCAGGGTTTGGCGAGGTAGTTCATAGAAAGATTAAGTGCAATGTTCAAATGTCAAGCTGCACTCTTGACAAGGGTTTTCTCTCTTCAGAGACACTTCTTTATAAGTCTTTTATTTTATTCCAGGGAACATATCTAATAACTGGGATTCAAGGATGCCCAATAATATAACTCCTTGTCTGATCCTGAAAAATCTCACACCCCAGGTAAGTTAATATTGAATGTTCAACAAATCATTATATTCTTTCTGACTAGTTATTATGGATTACAATATACAACAGTTGTAAAGATCTCAATTCAAATTAAATGATGTAAATTGAAAATGTTTCTGGCACCTGTTCACCAAACAGTACATTCAATGCATATAAAGAACTTTGTTCCTTAGACTTTTAAGCAAAAACCACAGAATTCCAAGCTCAAATAATTGACAAAAATTACAAGTTTGTAGGTTTCAATTTTATTTCATGGAGGGGAAATAGTTAAAAAGCACCATGTTCTTCTGTATTTGTAATGTGCTCATGAAAATTGAAAAGCACAGACTTAAATAGTAAATGTAGCTACAAATCCTAAAAGTACAAGACAACAAAATTCATTCAGTTGATGTTGCACTTTTATGAAATCTGTCACTTGTTTTTCACGTGTATGTAGTTTTAATTTGAATGCAAAATGGAAATTTCAGAGAAGTATAGGCAAAATATCAACATGACCAGCAGAATCTTGATCAATAAGATCATTACACATTTTTCCTAAATAAGAACAAAATAGTTCAGCAACTTGATTTACAAGGTAGTGAATTTCAGAAAATCTGATTTCTATAGATATCAAATTAGACAACTTGTACATGAATCTTCAGCACAGGTAAAACAGATGGATGATATTGAACAATGATTTGTTAAGGGCTATTCCATTTAAAATTCCCACCAGGGGATGGAACACCATTTATATTTTTTTCTGTTGGTGGTGGGGAAATTTCTATTGTATCATAATAGTGTAATTATATATTTTTTTTTCTGTTGGTGGGGGTATAAATATAAGTGGCGTTCCACCCCTGGAGGGAATTTTTACTGGAATAGCCCTAACAGAAATACATGTACATGAATTAATTGCTTTAGTGTAAAGAATTTCAGCATTGGAAATATTGTATATAGCAGTCTTCACTTAATGTGTTGGTTAAACGGATAGAACCATTATTTTGGCAGAAAGAACAGGAAAAAAAATTGTAAAGTGTCAGCCAATAAGTCCTACATTGTTCTTAGTCTGAACCACTAGGAATGAGGTTTCAAGCTGTAAAAATAACAATCAACGGTAGATTTGATACTTTTATTTTGTAATAGCTAGCATTTTCTGTCAAATTGATAAAATTGACTGCCATTCAGACGAAAAAAACAATCCTTACAGGAAGTTTTAAGTATTGACATATAATTTGAAAAAACCATGAGGATTTTCTGGAAATCTGCGATAATGCAAAACATGTATAAACTTTCGGTCCGATGATCTTTTGGCCGGTAAGCCCTAAAAGATTGTCGGACCAAAACGTCCACCAAATTTCAAATGTATTTTGGGATGACTGATATAGTAAATTCAAATATGATGTGTTTCAAAGGTTCTGAGACTACTATGTGTTAAAAAGTGATACACTTCTGAACAGAATGTGACATGTAGCTTTTCCAAATTCCTTCCCAGAAAAAAAAAAGACTTGGCACAACATTGCTATAAAAGTGCATATTTAATAGACAAACAAACAAAAAATTATCTTTATTTGTAATAAAATTTTTTTTAGTTATATTTTATCACATTTTCTTTTGAAATTTACTCTCTTTTTTTCATCTTTCAGGGAAAAAAAAATTCATCTACTTCCTTAGTCACTTTCAAAATTGTGAGGCGATGAGCAACAAACCCAGATTTTGATAAAGATGGCCTCAATTGCTATGTCGAAAAAAATTAAATCCCACACACAGTGTTAGGATGTGCACACTGTTATCTGCTTTTGAACCACTTATTTCACTCTTAAAAACTCTGAAAGGATCAAACATTTGCTGTAAATGGATGTAGCCTTAAAATAAACAAAAAACAAATGTTTCATCACATCATCGAACATCTCAATAGTTGATAAAAATATGCTTTAATGTGTATCCATCACACAGCATGGTTGGCCCCAGGCAAAAAAATTTAGTGGAGTAGATTTTTATCAGTCGCACTATATGGTCAGACCCTGTTTATAGAGCAAGATAAGATGCAAGTTCCAGATCTTGTCTGTTAATAAATTCACGATGTAACTACAAACACTGAAATTATTTAAATTTGAAATAAAATGAAACTTTATTGATGGCTACACTGGAATTGAAATATGTTTCACAATGTTAAGAGATTTTCTTATTACAGATTGATGGATCTACTTTGAGGACCTTGTGTATGCAGCATGGCCCATTGGTGTGGTTCTACCTGAGTTTGAACAATGGCCAGGCTTTAGTCAGATACCAGTGCAAAGAGGAAGCATTTAAAGCACAGAAGTCACTCAATACTTGTGTCCTTGGGAATACAACTATAATAGCCGAGTTTGTGTCTGATAGTGAAGCAGCAAGATTTGCAATGGCGAATGCTCAGCAGTCTAGTCAGTGGCAGTCACAACCTAATAATTCTTTGTACCGCCAGAATAATGTGGGCCTTTGCAATGATTCCTGGAACCAGCAACCAGTGCAAGCTAACCATATGGCTAATAACTATAATGCAGGGGGAATGTGGGGTAGTGGTGGAAGTGGTCTTTGGGGGGGTGGGGACGACCACAATGCCAACGCTCTGCTCGGCAATATGTTAGGGGAGTCGATGTGACTGCTCCGTGATCTCCATATAAAGCGGGTTATTTGTGGGGCGGATCAGTATTCCATTTGTTAACCAATGTGTTCTGAGTTGTTAGGTCAGAGAAACAGACCAGCCCCCATTGATGCAAATACTTTGGTGCTCAATGCTTCCAAGAAGCACAGCACATTTTATTTTTTTTTCATTACTTCCAATGAAGTATTTTAGTCTTTCATAATTCCTTGTTCTTGTCAGGTGGGCTTGGTCTATATAACCTCCACCTAACAACTCTAAATTATTGAAGGGTGTTAGTGTGCACAATGAACCTCATTGTTTTATTTATGTCAAGACTTCTCAAAATGCCATGTGTATTATAAAAAAATGTAAAAAAAAAAATGACAAAAAAATTATAAAAAAAATATGAAAATAGATATAAGTATATTGATGTTTATTTTTAAGATGTGTAAAACAAACTACTGTGATATTGTCCACCAATCATTTTTTTAGTGGGTGACTGTGATTCCACTGTAGTGCTAGACACCCACCCCAGACGACATCGTGCCTACCTCAGTTTACGAGGATCAGTCTCGCTAACTGCTGTCGGGTCATTTCCATATCTTAAGCATAATTGTTGAGGCATTATATCAAAATATATGATCTGGACATTTGAGCGCCAGAAATGTCGCAGCATTTTAATTTTGTACATTGTGATAAGGATCTTCTATAATGGCAAGACGTTGTGTTATAGCATATTGTGATTGTACCGATACGGTACAGTGATAAGTAGAAATATAAACCATGTGAAACACTTTGTAATTCCATTTATATTTTCCAGCTTTTTAATTGACCAATAATTGTATCATGTTAAAGATTGCCAAAGTATATATATTGAAGTACTGAGGATCGGCAGCTTTTTATCTTCAAAAGTGATCCATTTTTGACATGACATACATATTGTGCTCGTAGCATGCTTTGAAATGTATTAAAATAAATTATCATCCAAAAGTTGAGTATTTGTAGTTGTTTGTAAGCTAAACGTCTGTGGTAAGTTTGACTTTCTGACATTGTTTTTATAAGCATTCCATGACAGCTGTGTTCATTCTCACCTTCATCGACAACAACTAATGCTTCTGTACTCGATTGTTAATGTTTGTTCATTATTACCTCCCTTCATTAAGTTTGTCGCGATGCCATAGCAAGCAATTAATTGACAAGTTTGTTCATGATTTGATATGTGATATGATATTCAACACATGTGGTAATTTCATCCATGTTTCTTATTTAACGAATTATTTATTGTCTTAATTTGTGAGATTTTTCAAGTGTTCAATATTTAATGGCTGGGTTATTGTCAAACCTAATATTAATTGCAAAGATGATATATGTTTTGTGGTGAAATTTCCACATGTTATTACTGTAAAGCCAAGTTGATTTTCTAGCAAGAAAATGTTAGACACAAAATCATAAAATCATTCTCGCATTATTTATATAACAAAAAAATAATATATATTTATATAATGAATCGGTACAGTAGCAGTAGTGTCCGCTGATGTTTATAGGTGTGATAGTTCAAACCAAATACTGAAATCCTTTGTGTTTTATCTGTGCAGTTTTAATGTAAATACTGATCCTACTTAAATGTTTTAATGACCAAATATGGAGAGGAGAGATTAAAGTCAGAAGGTACAACTTATTTGCATGTTCAGTTTAGCTTAGTAGTCCAAGATTTTATATAAGAAATGATTGTGACATTCTCCAAATTTTATTTCTAATATTCAGTTGTTGTGTAATCAAATAAAGGTTAATGGTAAAAAATAAATCTTTGTCAGAGTTTTAAAATGATATGCCAGACAAAAGAGACAGTATTTTGTACACAGAATTCGTTATGTCCATGGCATATCATGGAAAGTTTTTAACTAAAGTGCTCTCAAATAATTAATGTATAATGATTGTCAATGTAGAAAATAAAATCTTGTTTAACACAATGTTTTTATGTCGCCTGCAGGGCAGGGTGACTGACAGTCCTCTTTTGGATTCTGTTAGATTTTGTTACATCAAGCCACACAAGTAAATCATTACATACATAATGTGGATATTGCTTACGCTTCATGCAGTACATAATGTGGATATCATGCACACTTTACAGTACATAATCTGGATATTATTCACACTTTATACAATACATAATCTGGATATTATTCACACTTTACACAGTACATAATGTGGATATCTTTCAAACTTTACAGTACATAATCTGCATATTATTATACCCCCCGCAAACAAACTTTGGTGGGGGTATATAAGAATCACCCTGTCTGTCTGTCTGTCCGTCTGTCTGTCCACACTTCTCATAAGGGCAACTCCTCTTAAACCACTTGAAGGATTTTGATGAAACTTTACACAAAGTAAGGACACTATATGGAGATGTGAATGAAGGAATATAATTATTGTCCAAAACCAGGAAGGGGAGATAATTGGACTTTGACTTCTCGTTGATTCCCCATGTATGGGTTACCTCGTAAGCGCAACTCCTCTTAAACCACTCAAAGGAATTTAATGAAACTTTACACAAAGAAAGAACACTATATGGAGATGTGCATGACGGAATATAATAATTGTCAGAAACCAGGAAGGGGAGATAATTTGACTTTAAGTTTTCATTGAGATTCCCTATGTATGGGTTACCTCGTACGTACAACTCCTCTTAATCCACTTGAAGGATTTTGATGAAACTTTAGACAAAGGAAGAACACTATACGTAGATGTGTAAAATGTCAAATAGGATGGAAAAAGGTGAATTTTATATTTGTCTGATTTAGACAGAATGTTTTAATTGGAACCCTTGGGAAAAGTTTTTTCTTGAAGATTATATCATTGTGTCCATACTTGTATGTACTGTTTCCACACCTGTATTGTGTCCACACCAACTTAATTTTGCACTTACCATATTGATTCAGGGTTCAATGAGCGGGNGGTATCTTTGGCTGCCATTCGGCGACAGCTCTTGTTCACACTTGATATCTTTCAACCTTTATACAGTAGATAATATGGATATTGTTCACACTTTACGTCACATAATCTAGATATTATTCACACTTTATACACAGGACATAATGTCAATATCATTCACACTTTATACAGTACATAATGTTGATATCTTTCACACTTAATACAGTACATAATGTGGATATCGTTCACACTTTTATGCTGTACATAATGTGGATATTGTTCATACTTTATACAGTACATACTGTGGATGTAAATCCCACTTTATACAGTAAATAATTAGGATATAGTTCACACTTTATACAGTACATAATATGGATATCATTCAAACTTTACAGTAAATAATCTGGATATTATTCACACTTTATACAGTATCTTTCAACCTTTATACAGTAGGTAATTGGATATTGTTCACACTTTACGTCACATAATCTAATATATTCACACTTTATACCCAGTACATAATGTCGATATCATTCACACTTTACAGTACCTGGATATTGTTCACACTTCATACAGTACATAATGTTGTATCTTTCACACTTTATACAGTACATAATGTGGATATAGTTCACTCTTTTATGCTGTAGGTAATGTGGATATTGTTCATACTTTATACAGTACATACTGTGGATGTAAATCCCACTTTATACAGTAAATAATTAGGATATAGTTCACACATTATACAGTACTTAATATGGATATCATTTACACTTTGTACAGTACATATGTAGATACATGTATCATTCACATACAGAACGTAATTTGGATATTGTTATCACTTTATACAGAAAAAAAAGGAAGGGCAAATTTCAACAAGTCAAGAAAGCAAGATTCATCAAATAGCCAAAATCTTGTGTAAATACTATAGGACATGACTAGGCCACATTTTTAGCTCACCTGGCTATGCCAGGGTGAGCTTTTGCCATCACTTGGCGGCCGTCGTCCGTCCGTCCGGCATAAACTTTTCATTCAAAGATCTTCTCCTCTGAAACCACTGGGCCAATTGGAACAAAATTTGGTCACAATAGTCCTTGGGTGGTCCCCTTTAAAAAAGGTATCAGGCAGGTCCGTACCTCATCCAATATGGCCGCCAGCGGGGAACATAGTTTTAACATTGGACCCTATGGGTAAACACATTCAAAGATCTTCTTCTCAGAAACTACCAGTCCAATTATAACCAAACTTAGTCACAATGGTCCTTAGATGGTCCCTTCCAAAAAAGGTATCAGACAGGTCCGTACCTAATCCAAGATGGCCGCCAGCAGGGAACATAGTTATACCCCCCGCAAACAAAGTTTGGGGGGGTATATAGGAATCGCCCTGTCTTTCTGTCTGTCCGTCCGTCTGTCCACACTTCTCGTAAACGCAACTCCTCTTAAACCACTTGAAGGATTTTGATGAAACTTTACACAAAGGAAGGACACTATATGGAGATGTGCATGAAGGAATATAATTATTGTC
>MJUU01057739.1:60223-76099 GCA_002080025.1 Modiolus philippinarum | reverse complement strand
ATAAAAATAAACAATTGTACTAACTTGAACTGCCTTCTCAGTGACTAAGAAAGTATTATAAATTCGAAAATATGCTAACTTACTGCAGAATATCATGAATATTGTGTAGGGAATTACTTTGTCCAGTCTGGCTAAGCACGGAGACCATACTTTAAAACAAATGTCCACGTTTTATGTTTGTTTGTCCGGTGTAGGAGTAACTTCCCTTTAAAGGTTTGCCCAAAAACCACAAAATTTGACTAGAACTGACACGAAATTAAGTAATTGGCAAATCATCTATTGAATCATAAAGTTAAGAAAATCAACACATGAGCTGCATTACACATTACATGAATGTAATGTGCTGATCTATATTTCTGTTTCAATTTCTGTTTGATATGGTGTATACAGAACACAGAGTGTTTCAATTACAAAACCCCCTGGTCTAAAATGAGTGAAAACACTGACAATTGCTGGTGTTAACACTGACATTTATGACTTGCTAAATATTTATATGTAATTAACAACAGGAAGTTTGCTGGTGTTTACAACAATATTTGCTGGTGTTTACTGTGTAAAATGTGTTTGACCATCAGAGTGTATTGTAACTGTGTACTGTAATTGCTTATCTGCATACTTTGGTTAACTTAAGACGTGTATGAATTCCACTGTGTACCAAAATTGTTTACTCAATAAAGAAACACATGATCATGATAATGTTGATATACATGTTCCAACATCAGTACAGTAATTAAAAAATTTGATTTGTTAGCATTACCCCTGAACTTCCTGTGTGTTCTGCCCCTGTGTAGACATTCTTTACTTGAATAACCCTGAAGTTTTACCTTTAATAAATCTTCCTTTCCATTCAATTCCCTTACCTTTAAATGATCAACACATAGATCACAGTAAAATAATGTGTGTTCTTTTCTCATATGAGTTTGTAAATCTTTAAGGCTTCTTTCAGTTCTTGCATCAGGACATATTTGACATCGGTTTTCTAAAAGTTTTTCAAATGATTTTTTAATTTTATCATTCTGGAAAAATATTTTATATTTTCTGTTTGGAATGTAACCATGGCGTGGTATATCACCATACTTTAGGCTCTCCTTTACTAGGTACACCTGAAACAGAAATAAGTACATTTAAATTGCAAGTCTTTATTACTACATGTTTGCATGTACATTGTATATTGACATTAAAGAACATAAAACATAAAACTACATGTATTGCTCCATTGGTTCGATTTTCATGGAGGACTTCAATTCCCGAAATGTGCTATCACAGTGATCTTTCTTAGTTTTTATGTTTCCCTTCAAAAGCAGTGTTCCAGCTAGATCGTTTTCACAGGGCGATCTTCCCTCCCTTTCCCCTATTTTGATGGACCAGTGCCGCTCTGTGCCCTTTTTACAGTGTCCTATGCCCCTTTACATTGTCCTATTCCCATTTTACTTCGCCCTGACCTTTTCTTAGTTTATATCTTTATTTATTATGGTCATTGTCATGCATCGTACTAAATATTGATCTGTTTACATTGGTGATGATCATGATGATAAACACAGGTGTCAACTGTCAAATCATAGCCTCCAGCAAAATGGCTATGATTTTTAATTATCGTCAAGTTGTTTGACACTAACATGTGGTCAAAGAGACATGTGAAAGCCAAGTTAAGGAATTTAGAACATGTATCACACATATAAATAGACAATGAACCGTTAGTTTAATCAGGGACTATACATTATAATGTATAGTCCCTGGTTTAATGAATATAAACCCTGATATTCACAAATCAATGTGGAAAATGGACAAATGAGGCCCAAAAACTTCCAATGGTTCAATTGCACAATTTATATGCTGAATTATGTCCCCTTATAATGTGTAGAACTTATACCAAAACAAACATTTAAGTGTTAATTTTAACTGAAATTTATATATAAATTCTTTGGTAATTAAAAGTTACATCACTTTAAAGAATTTTTATTGGATTGACCCCTCAATCTCCTGGTTTTTGGAGGGAGATCTCCTACATTATCACAGGTATGCTAAGAACAGAAAATGTTGTTACAAAATTTTTTTCATTGCCAAAGAGAGAAAAATTCAATATTACCTTAAATAGTTAACTTTGGCTATATTAAAATGTTTATATAACTGTTGAAATAATAAAGAAAATGCATGACTAGCTTTTCTTTAATTTTCAATCAGCACCCGAAAGTGCCCTTTTTGAGATTTCAATTAGCACGCTAAAGTGCCCTTTTCAGGATTGGCTCCCTGCCCTTTAAACACTGAAAAGTATATATCTAAATGACTCCTAAAGTTGACATATTCAGTGTAAATACATGTATGTTCTAACATTGACATGAGCAGTGTTCACCCCAGGCCCTTTTAGCGTCAGGGTACCTGATGCTATAATTCTTGGACCCTATACATGTACATGTATATGCTTTCATCATTACCATGATTACCCCTACGCTATCTTTACCCTGATGCTTTCCAGGCAGATATTTTACATGATGCTGTATTTCTTGCTCAGGTATATATACATGTTGTATAAATAATAAAGAAAAGGTTTACACATAATGCTTCTGCATTCTATGTAAAATTTCATTATTACTAACATTAATAAGTTACTAAAAACCGTTGTAAATGACAAAGTTGCATCGCCTTGCATCAAGCTAAAAATTTACCCCTACATTTATACTCTATTGAAAAATCCTGGGGAGAACACTTTGAGAATATGTATATATGCCTGTCTTTGTCACTACAAACATCATACCCTTACACTGACTGACAGGACATACATGTATATCATATTAATTCCAGGGCTAATTAAACTTGGCAATTTGGGCGATTGTTGTGCTTCAAGTCACCTTATGACTTCAACTGGAACCTTGTTACTCTCCGGTTAAATTAATACTGATAATCACTTATTTTTAATCAGAGGAGTTAACTCAAGAAACTTGTCAATTCCCCAAAAATCCTTAAAACACTTGAGCCAACATAATGACTTCAAAACCCCAAAGCCAATGGCAAGGTATAAATAGTCTGTGCATGATGTGTGCCTGTACTATTTGTCTTATATGTATCTGTTTCTTGCATTTTTGTATGTATGTTCATTTATGGGTACTGTGTACTGTTTTATGTATATGTCTGTTGCATGTGCACTATGTGCTAAGTTCTAAGAAGGTGTATTTTGTGCTATGTTTTATATAGGTGAACTTTGAGTTATGTTTCATGTAGGTTTACTTTGTGTTATGTATATATACTTTGTGCTGTGGTTATGTGTGTGTATGTTGGTAAAAAGCTCTACAGAGCTTATGTTGTATTGTTAATTGTGAACAGACTTTAAATAAAACTTTATGACTTATGACTTATAGGTTATGTAATTTCATGATTACCATTAATACCAACAAGTGTTGAAAGTTTACAGACGGTTATCAGAACTGACCTGTGGTAAATCAGAACGACACACGGGACAATAAAACTGCTCACACAATACACGCATTCTACTAGAACATTTGTAACAGATAACGTGATCACAACAACCAACCGCATAAACTTCAATGCCCTCGTGGCAAACTGGACACGACGTATGGGACTCCATTACCAATGTTATATCGTTTCTGTAATCAAGAACTTGCTCAGTTAGTTCAACTTTCAGTTTCACATTTGATTTTTCAAAATTGTATGGTACGTGGAAGATATTGTGCAACTTTTATAACAAAATTGGCTCCAAAAATAGAACAGAAAATCCTCTTTCGGTCTGCTTGTGCAATATCCTCCGACGTCATCAATGTCTGTGTTCTTTTAATTTTTGTATATCTTATTTGTATTTTAATACATATTTGATTTTATATTATCAGGCCTTAATTTATTTCATTGGAAGGGGACACTAAGAAAAATAAAACATTTTGGTTTCAATTCTTAATCTTAAAACTAGAAAAATAAGGTATGCGATCCCGATATCGCACAAATTTACTCCATTTCCGCTGCACTAAAAATTGGGTATAATCGATTAGATGTTTTTTCTCAGTTTTTGTCAAAACGAGATAACAATCAGATCA
This sequence comes from Modiolus philippinarum, assembly GCA_002080025.1. Lineage (NCBI taxonomy): Eukaryota > Metazoa > Mollusca > Bivalvia > Mytilida > Modiolidae > Modiolus > Modiolus philippinarum. Next base: position 72,059 of record MJUU01057739.1, on the reverse strand, counting down.
ATCAATGGAACAACTTGAGCAAAAAAAAAAAGATTTTGAAAATTCATGTAGGAATTTTTGAGATAAGACTTCAGAATTTTGGCGGGAAACAGTTCTCTCTAGAGTTTTCATACGTTTATAGGCCTTTCAATATACTAGTTTTGTAAATATAATTGGAAGTTGATTTTGTACACTGCATTTTAAAGTGACCTTTGACGAAGAAAATATAATCCATGTGCAAAAAAAAAATTGAACAATGTTTGAATGGATGAAACCCGAGGATATCGAATGCCACTTAAATCTGACACTCATACTCCCTTAAGCATTGTGATTTTAGACAGCAAATAAAACGCATGATGATAATGAAATATTGTTCTTTTGGATTTTCCAGGAAGGACACTTTTCACAGGACACTATATTGGCTTACATTGACCGTTAGAAATTTTGAATCCGATTGGAAAAAATATAGAGAATTAAGGAACAAGGTAATTGAACTTATACGCACTGCTAAGCGGGAGTATTTAATTAAATTACATAACTCTCTAGTTAAAACAGTCCCACCTGGTAAATGGTGGCGGATAGCAAAGAGTGTGTGTAAATTTAGTAACAAAAATAGTTCCAACTCTCCAATAAAAGTCAATGGAGAATTATTAGTACATCCTGTCGAAAAGGCAGTAGCTATAAATCATTTTTTTGTTCAATCTCAAATTTTGAATTTGAACCAGACCTACCTGATGTTCCTCCTCTCGCGCCCTGTGAGCTGGCAGATATAGTGGTAACTGAACAGGGAGTGACTGATCAATTTCAAATATTGAATATCAACAAACCGCCTGGACCTGATCAATTTACACCAAAAGTTCTTAAAGCAATTTTCCCATCACTGGTTACACCTCTTACATTATTATTCAACATGAGTCTAAGTCAAGGAGTAGTTCCCAGTGATTGGAAACTTGCTAACGTGTCTGCTATTTATAAAGGTAAAGGTGAACAAGATAACGTTTCAAATTATCGTCCAATTTCAGTTACCAATTGTTTCAGTAAGATACTGGAAAAAATTCTATTCAAATATTTACATAATTATATAAATGATAATGATATACTGACTGATAACCAGTCAGGATTTCGTAGTAAAGATTCAACAATCAATCAGCTACTTGTTATTTATGATGAAATAGTAAAAAATTTAGATAAAGGTAAAGATGTGAGATTTATATTCTGTGATGTTTCTAAAGCTTTCGATAGAGTTTGGCATAAGGGTTTATTGTACAAATTAAGAAAGTATGGTATGAAAGGTAACTTATTAAACTGGTTTAAAAGCTATTTTACAGATAGGAAACAGAGGGTGGGAATTAGTGGTTACTATTCTAATTGGGATACAGTTAATGCAGGAGTACCTCAAGGTTCAATTTTAGATCCCTTTTCTATTTCTACTGTTTGTCAACGACATAGTAGATACAGTTTTTAATAAAATAAAATTATTTGCAGATGATACCTGTCTTTATTGCATCGTTGATGATGAAAATTCAGCAGCTGAATCTCTGAATGATGATTTAGCATCCTTACACCAATGGGCTACAGACTGGGGTGTTACATTTAATGCAACTAAAACTAAATCTATGTATTTCACAAGAAAGAGTAGTATTAATATTACTCCGCTATACATGAATAATGCTCAACTTGATGATATATCTAGTCATAAACATCTTGGANATCCAAAAAAAATTATTTTTTAAATTTTTTATCCGAATTTGATGCAGTTTTTTTCAATGGATTGCTTATGAAAAATTAACACAGCACTCTGCTATTAGATTTTTGGTAACTCGATTGCTTACCTAGCTATGAGGGGCCAAACGGGGCCAAATTGCTAATTTGCAGATTTCCTAAAATTTTTATTTTTCATCGGATTTTGATGGGATTTTTTTCTTTAGATTCCTCTTGATATAAGCTTTCAGTGGTATGCCAAAGGATTTGTCGTAGCTCTTACCGTTTTCGACCTATAAGGGGTAAAAGGGGCCAAAACTGGAAACTTGCAGATTCCATGAAATTTTTAGTTTTCGACGGATTTCGATGGGATTTTTTTCTTAGGATTCCACTTGATATAAGCTTTCAGTGATATGGCAATGGATATGGTGTAGCTCTTACCGTTTTCGAGCTATAAGGGGTCAAAGAGGAACCATAAAGAGTCATAAGGGCTAATTTTTATTTTCCCTAGTTTGTGTCCAGCTAATTACTGGGTTATTCCCCTTATTATGTCCATGCAATTATTGTGTCAAGCTCTTTAGTATGTCCACACTCACTTTCAATTACACTTGTTCAAATTTCAGTGGTCGACATGCTGCGGTCGTATCATGCTGCGCTCGGCGTAGCCCTTTATTGAGATAAGACTTCAGAATTTTGGCGGGAAACAGTTCTCTCTGGAGTTTTCATACGTTTATAGGCCTTTCAATATACTAGTATGTAAATATGATATTGGCCATATGCAAAAAAAAATTGAACAATGTTTGAATGGATGAAACCCGAGGATATCGAATGCAACTTAAATCTGACACTCATACTCCCTTAAGCATTGTAATTTTAGACAGCAAATAAAACGCATGATGACAATGAAATATTGTTCTTTTGGATTTTCCAGGAAGGACACTTTTCACAGGACACTATATTGGCTTACATATATAGCGTAACTTTGACCGGTTGCATTTGGGCTATGATAACCCGGCACAGTCAGTGGCGGATCCAGACTCTAGGAATTTTTAATATTTTCCGACCTAAGGAAGGAGCGGGTGCCGTGTTGAAAAATCATCATAGCCAAGAATTAAGAATTTGTCCCCCACATACTGCGCATGCGTTAGATAAGTTAATTAACAGTAATTGATAAGTAGTTTGAAATTCATATAGATTATATGGGAAAAATTAAAACAAATTGAAATTATTCTTAAATTTTAGAATTCACAATATTTTCCCTTACATTGATTTTCAGTTAGTTTATTTTATCCTCTTTCCAGTGGTGTTTGAAAATATAAAATAAGTTGGGTACAAATCCCGTATTTTTCCAATCGAAAAAGGCTCATATCCAACGAATTATTTTACATAGAATGAACGGAGAAATCGAATTTTTATCGACACCGCCCGGGTTTATTTGCATTAAAAAATAGATAGTAAAAACATATCGCATTTTCCCTTATACCATTCAACAGATAGAAGAATGGAGATATCAATCATATTTTTAATTTCAAAATAATTTCAGAAAAAAAATTCCGTATTTTTCGGTTAAAAATAGCCTATTAGTTGAATATAGAAGTACATCCTATATGTTTTAAGTGATCCAGTAGCGCTAAAGCCATGTACAAACAGTATCCTTAATCACATAGACAGCCAGGTTCTGTAAAGTCCAACGGGTACATGCTAATTAGTTAGATAAAATTATCATAACGATATGAAAAATCCTGTCTAAAAGTGAATTTGGATTGTCTCCCTTCAATGCAACGAATTCCTGGCGATGATCACTAAGCCTCGCCTTGACCATGTTGACATGTTGCCTCTTTGAAAGTCAAGGTTGATCAATTTGTCTGTGAAATAATGGTTTTTCACAATATCACTCAGATTTTCATCTTCGCTAGCCAAGGGTTACGATTCGCTCCTCTCATCTTTACCCTTGGCGGATTGAGCCACAATTTGTGAAACATCAGTTTCAAATTATCCCCCTTGAAGTAAGAGTTTCGGTATGATTTATTGTAAAAATTAAAGATTATTTATTGCATCTAATAGTACAACAATTCACAATATATTTAACTACAAGGAAATAACCCTTCAAAAGTAAAGAAAGATGATAAAATCGTGGAAATTTTGCAAAATAGAAAAATCACGAAACACTTTATTTTAATATCTAAATGTAAGCAAACTGATTGGCTGCAGCGAAGGTTAAGTGCAACCAATCAAAAACGTGGATTTGAGACTACAGAAATCCAGCTTGATCTGCCAATGGTGAAGATGAGAGGAGCGAATCGTAACCTTGGCTAGCGAAGATGTTAGATTTTCTAATAATAGATATATAGTTTCCATGATTATGAAATTTCTCACATGAGTTAAATTTTTGCAAATGTTTGAAAGCGTGGCTTGCCGAGCTTTTAAAAATTTGAAAATTTAAAACGAGATGTGAGCAATTTCATAATCAATGTGTTTAAGTCATGGAAACTGTTTCTCTAATGACTGGACGAAAAACACCGAGGATTGTATTCCGAATAAATTTTGCGGGAAATGTCACGAAACTAGAGAGGAGAACAAATGTGAAATCTGGATAGAAATTAGAGAAAGATGTATTCACCACAGATAGGTGATATTTCGCTTAATAAAATACAACCAATTACCTTGAAAACAACCATTAAAATATGTTGTAAGTAACATCTTGTCTACTTTGTTTCCGGAACACTGGTAAGTGCCTGCTTCGTGGATCGACGGTATGCTTTTAAGAAATGTAACACCAGGTAGTATCCCCACATTTATGATTGTAAGAACCCATTTACTTCATCCTAGGCATGCAGTCATAATTGAGCTTAACGACACTTCAAGGGAGATACCCGATGGGAAATTCCTGACTTCATATAATTCGGTCTGATTTACCAAACAATATCGATATGATTGACAAAAAAAAAAATAAATAAATGCGAAAATGTGTAAGTTCTTTGAAAGGCTTAGGGAGGGGTTGTAGCCGACAGCTCTGTATTCAATGCTGACTCCGTAATCAGTGGATAAATAAAAAAAAACACTACGTAAACCGAAAATTCTAATCCCAATAGACTTTTTGATTTGATGTAAATCGTATCCGTGAGTGTTTGGGGTGCAGCTGGTCTTTGATAACTGGATTTCGAAGTAACCTTCTAAACTCAAGACATGTATCTATTTTACACCACTTTACAAAAATTTGTCCATTAGTTCAGTTGACAACCTACCACTGCCAATATTGTCAATTTCATCAAATAACATTTTTTTAGGAAGTGATTTGCTTAGAAAATATACGAAAAAGCGTACAGTGCAGTGAAGCTTAAAGTACATGGGATATTTGTCAACTTATTCCGCTTCACACAAAGTTTGGGTGCCGAAATATGCATACAACAGATCAGCAGAAAACTGAGGGATCGACGTAAAAAATCTTTAAACTCTATGAAAAGTGTCGTAACGGATAATTCATGCCCAGAATTAATTAAATATAAACCTGACAATTACTTGCTTGGTGGACTGACTCGACATGTTTTCACATTTTTGTAAAATCTAATGCATCGAAAGATAAACAACAACAAAAGAAACGTTAAAGTAGTGGTAATATTCACCTTAGTTCTTGATCAAAGATAAGACAAAGTATCAAACAAAAAGTCCAATCCTGAACCAAAATCTATGTCCAATCCTGCACAATTTTGGTAAAAAAGTAACAAACAATTCCAACCCGGCACATAAACAAATATTTAACTTAGGATATTTATGTAAATATGACACATAGATAAGCAAATCTGGCCAGAGTGAATAGAACTTGATGTAAAGATTTAATCTGGGTCCCCTTTCCAAAAAATCGGGGTCTTAAAAATGTAAAAAGAGGAAAATACACTCCATCACCCGCTTCAAACTAAATTGCAGATACCATGGTGTTTCAACGAAGAATAAATATACAATTCATAGGTACATACTGACGAGTTATAAACAGACAACAAACTGTACAAGACCTTCTTGGTGTTAAGAATATTATATTTTATTCAAGGAATATCGTATGCACAAAGAAAATGAATATTTCTTCATGCCTACCCGTTTTCGACAAATATTGTCCACCATCTTGTTTTGTCCAAACACATATGCGACATATCTAGTAGTATAAAATTATCTCCATTCTAGAAAAACTCTTCTGTGTCTCATAACTTTTTCGAAACAAATTAACAGCATGGCGACGAAAAAAAAAAAACAATCAACAAAATGTCAAGATTTCAAAAGAAATAAACAAATACAATATTTAGTGAAAACGTCATTCAATTCCCAGGTCTTTACTTTGTAGTTAAAAAGTGATTCTAACATGGCTCTAGTTAATCGTCAACCAGTATAATACTCGATAACCATATACTTCGCACATGCGCAAATGGTATTGGGATTAGAGTGAAAATGACACAAAACAACCATGTTTTTGATTTTGTTTGTCTTAATTTGTGAAGAAAATAAATGTTAGGCATATTTTTCAACTTAATCATGCAATTCAGACAGATAAATGTGTGTAGTTTTACTTTCGAAGTGGATTTTGAACTGGCATCTGTTTGAAAACGTCAGATTGTGCATTGTGACGTCATAGACAAGGACAGCAATGGAAACGGGAAATCCGCCTTCTCTTAGGTCGCTTCAGGATGGAAAATTCCATTTTCTGTCATCTTAGAATCGAAATAATTCATGGCAGGTATATGGTTATTGTCATTTAACCATGGACTGGGCCTTTATATTCGTAAATTTAACCCCTCGCTAACGCTCAGGGTTAAATTCGAATATAAAGGCCCAGCCCATGGTTAAATTTCCAATAACCATATACCTGCCATGAATTATTTCTTAATTAAACTTGCCCCCAAGAAGAGGTAATATGCGAAATCCTTACATAATTTACTGTCGTGATGATAATAATCAGTGGACACACTGGTCAAAATCAATTGGTAGAGGGCGTTAAAATGCATGTACCCAGACAAGATTATATGTACAGATAGATTTTTTTTAACATACTTTATTTAAAGGTCAATTTAGTAACGCTAAGATCCAAAACTAATTCTATGTTACTTAGCAAAATTATATCGTTTCGAAACAGCGCCATTTTCCTTTTATACCCACGATTTCAAAGGGTAATCATTAACACAAGATTTCATTGGTTCAACCAAGGAAAGGGGCATGTCCTCAGTTAAAACCCATTCAAAGACCCCACGTGCTTAGTGAGTAAAAATCGATATTGTTTATATAACCTTGATGGTCGTTTTGTATTTCGTCAAAACCACTACGTGTACCCAGTCCAAAATTTGCAAATGAATAGATAAATATTTAACTGCAAAGTATATTTTTCCCCAAAAATTTTCGTTATAAAGAAATGCCTAGATCCAAAACTCTCTGGAACCATGTATATTCCGGGAAATCTCATTTTTCATTAAAAAATATGCGATAAATATAAAAAAAAAAATTTAAAATATCATGTGTCAATATCAAGATACGTCACATGAACATAACAGAGTATAAATTTTCATGTTATAAGTAACTTTTATTAGACCCTTACAACGAGTTACGCGTTGCAATCGACATTTTTATGTTTTCTAAACGAGAGTTCATTTTCTTTTGTTTAAATACCACCGGATTTCAGACTGGGTAATGTTACCATTGATTATAAATACAGATTTTGAATGCAAATGCTTCACCGAGAAGATTGACACTTTCCAGACCGACCTATGAAATTCTTACACTATGCATTACAAGCACCAAACACCATTAGGGTCCGATACTACGAAAAGTGTCTAATTTGATAACGAAAAATTCTGCGATCTACCAGTTAGTATCTTCGACCAGGAAGTTTGTCGAACACATGAAGCAGGAAATTGCGCCCATTTGAAGGATTCATGAGGAAAAAAATCCTATGGTTAAGACAACAGAAATTGTCAAATCTGTTGTTGATTAATAAATGGAGATAAGAATTTCGACAAAACCACCTCTTCGGTGAGTGCAACATTGTTTTCCACCTTCAAAGATTCGTTCCCCGTTATGTTCTACAACTTGACCTTATACTATTCCGACATATGGATTCAGAAATGAGATGTATATCATTCTCTCCCAAGAAGACGGGGTCTGGAGTTGTGGTTGATCGACCCGATCCGACTCATGTCCAATTCACTAGAGACCCTGTCCAAAAACTTGGCCGTCACCAGTAGTAGAAGGGAAAGCAACATTTGTTGACCACAATAAACTTTGACTGCCGGAGAGTTGAATCCCTAAGACTACAAGGACGGTCTGCTCTGGTTGTAAGAAACCAAACTCCTGCCCAAGAAAAGTTTTACAGCATGGTAAGTAGAATAACAACGACGACGACTATGCACGGGTCTAGAATGTATTTGATGATTTTGTACGAGGACCACGACTTCTGCCTAGTTATAGTGTTGCTGTTGACGGCTCGATGGAGAACTTAAGGGATGTCTGTCTGGACAACTATTCCAAACCCAATTTTATACTACCCTCTTCCAGTCGCGACTATGACACTTCATTTTAAACGTTTGGAGTCAGACTAGAGTCCTTCTTAGACCCAAACGTACTCCTCATATTCGAGAATGCGATTCAAGAACCGAGAAAAGGGGCTATAATCTCACACCGCTACAGCAAGACCGACAAACAAAATATCGACAACTACGACGATTCTCAGCCCTCAGTCTCTTGCTATGTTGTTGAATGTGTAGACTAGTCTACCAGCAGAAATTTCACGATGCCATTGACTATTCGCTGACCTCAGTAACATGTAAATATAAAAACTCTTCTTTGCACAAAAGCACCGACTTCAGGAAATAATTCTAGAAACTCTTGATGAATTCTGGATTCTTGTAAGATCATGGAAAGCATTCCGTACAGAGTAGACGTTAGACTCGTAACGGCCGAAGAGCAAAGGTCAAGATAAGTCTACTTTACTGACAACCTAGTGGCTATCTACTGGATTAAGAACAAGCACATTCAACCAGCACGTCTTTTTGGGATTTTGCACTTAGATCTCGACGATCCTGTTAAACTACTTCTACTACTTCGGTTCCATCAGAAAGATGTAGGGCAACCATGCAAGGCTCCTATTCACCAACACTGACACCTTGACTTATAAGATCCACACAAAAGACTTCAATAAGAACATTGTATTTCACATTAAGGCCAAGTTCGGACTCCCTACTGCCCCGTCGAGGACCAATCTTTCATTAACATAGACACGAAAAGGGATGTTCAAGGACGAATGCAGTGATAACTTAGTTCGTTGGGCTTTGGGAAAAGCTCTATGTTTACAAGGTACATGACTAGGTCACAAGACGTCGTGTACACTTTGTACATTGCCTGTTCTGAACCAAAAATAATGTGCAGCATACACCTGCAAAACTTGATTCTCCCAAAAAGTCCCGAATGCAGAGCTCGAGAAAGCCTGTGGCCTGGAAAAACGTTCTACCCATACCACATCTGCATATTGAACGACTCTTATGGCCTGCTGCTGGTTAAGGAGATGGTGGACCCCGTTTTCAGCTCAAGAATCGATCAACACCGATGAATTGAAAAGGAGCGTCAAAGATGAAGAGGAGTGGAACGGATTGTAACCCTTGCCTAGCGAAGATGGAAAAACGTATCATCGAAGTGAAACCACAAGAACAAAGCAGCAGATGATTCATTGGTCAAGAGCTGAAGAATGTCTTGAAATGCGCCCAAGCGTTATAGAAATGCAATCAACTTATGATGGACCTGAAAGGGCGACCTAACAAGCGGACGAATTGATAAAGGCCCTCACAAAAGACAGTCGATACAAGGCACACCGGACAAGGTGCGTTTTTAACCATGGAGACACGATAGGTACGGCCCAATACTTGAAGTGGCATACGAACTGCAATGTACCTGAGGGGAGACTAAGACCTGACAAGAACTTGCTGCGAGTATGTTCGGACTCGAAGAAGGATCCTAAGGTCTTCTCGCCATTGAAATCTGTGCAGCCATGTATTCAAGACTGTGGACATAGATTACATTTTGTCTTGGTGTGTGGTTCCTCGAAAGTCCCTTTCTTTAAAATTCGAACTTAAATTGTCAAACACAATAAATTGCGGGGGTCGCGTAGAGAGGCTCTGTATTGTCCTGGTCGCTTGATTGTTTTGTCTTGCGACAGTAATGTCATCTATATTTAGTAATCCTTGCTTTTGTCTGTCAATAACTTCTTTGGAGGAACCCGGTACTTGAACACGGTTTGAAATGTATATTGACCTCGCCCTTCAGCGGCCTACTAGGGGACGGCATAGATGATGCTCTGGGTGAACTTGCACTCCCCTTGTTGTGGCATAAAAAAACGCTCATAAACACAAAGTTGTTGAACACAACACAAATAATCGCCTCTTTTTGAACTTGCAATGAACTGGTTTAAGGGACTACTCGCCTTTTCATCCGACAAATAACAAAAAATGAGACTTCGAATGGCGCAAGTATCAATCTCCCACCACCACCGTGTGTGTCTTTCCTCGACATTTCATCGCTTTTACGAGATAAATTTAGGCTGAAGGCAAATCGCTCCCATCATCGTGAAGTCAGATTATTGCATGCTAGCTGCTGATCAACATTCTGATACGCAAATTAGAAACGGCAATACCGTATGATTGTAACGACAAAATTGACAGCATAGGCAATCTATCCAGCCCGAAATGCAATGATATAAATGTGATGCGCATTTTTGATAACAATCTTTGACGAAAACGAAGCCATGGCCATCGTCATTATACATCACCAACACTTCATGATATAACTATACAAGGCCTACCTCCTTTCGTTAGTAAACCTTTAGGATTGCATCACATTCATACAAAACTTTATTCTTTAAAACTTACTAAATTGAATTCTCTATATAAAATGTCCTTAGAAAATACCTGCACTGATCAATCCTCATCTTTATACAAGTTAGATACTGTTATACTTGATATTGGTCAACATATGTTATTCAACCCTGTTAAAGAACGCGCCAATGTAGAAGAACGCCGTTCGTTTCTACCCATTAAATTCGCTAATAAGGGTTTGGATGCTATTAACCTAACCAATATCTTGCATAAAAAAAATGTAAAAAACAAAATACCCCCATATTTCAAACACACATCAGTCCCGATCATTTCGTACACCTCTACTTCACCAATCGCGTCTAAAATTTTCAACCATAAACGTGTATTGCAAAACCTTACCACCGACGACCTCAGGTCTAAACCACCCGATTGTTCATCTTTTGATTCACCATACAGATATAGTCCCTGTGGTCACATCATAACGGGAGATTTGAGTATCATTGAAAACAAGTCTCTCCGTGATGTCCTTGCAAAAGGGCCTAAATTCCGGGAACCACGTTCCATCAACTGGGAACAAAATTTCAAACTTCTTATGGATGCTGTAGAGGACTACGCCAGAAAATGGATTAAGCGTGAACAAGATGAAGACCTTGATTCCCTTTCGGAGTGGATTAAGGCCGTGAGGTCGATGATTCTTAAACGAATCAATCAGCTACAAGGGTCAATGAGAACTAAAGCATCATCAATTTTCAAAAATGCTGATGTGGCCAGTTACTTGTCCTCCATTCATGACAAATATGTCGTCGTTCCTGCCGAAAAGGCCCCTAATAATATCATTTTTATTTGTAAAAATCATTATATAAATTGTTTAAAGAAAGAACTAGGCATTGATAATTCCAACGGCAATCCAACTTACGCAGCTACTACTCTGTCAAAGGAGGAGATATTACAGAACCATAAATCTGTTTTGCTTTCCTTCGGGATTTCCACCAAGGATGAAGACACAGATCTCCCCTCTTTGTACTGGGTACCTAAGTTACATAAATGCCAATACAAAGAACGATACATCGCTGGAACTGCCAAATGCTCTACAAAACCTATATCTAATAACTAAATACCGAACTTACTGTAAATTTAATTTCTGCATATGCGCATTTCGACAACTTATGTCTCTTCAGTGCAGATTAAATCTATCAACTATCTATCAGATTAAGACCATCAACTCAAAGTTGTTTAAAACTGATAAAGAAAAAATAACCAATATGATCTAAAGCCAAAAAGCCAAAATCAGCTAAGGACAGAGCTTTGCTTGAGGG
>MJUU01057739.1:42506-59993 GCA_002080025.1 Modiolus philippinarum | reverse complement strand
CTTTAGAAAATACCTGCACTGATCAATCCTCATCTTTATACAAGTTAGATGCTGTTATACTTGATATTGGTCAACATGCTAGTAGGTTATTCAACCCTGTTAAAGAACGCGCCAATGTAGAAGAACGCCGTTCATTTCTACCCATCAAATTCGCTAATAAGGGTTTGGATGCTATTAACCTAGCCAATATCTTGCATAAAAAAAGTAAAAAACAAAATACCCCCATATTTCAAACACACACCAGTCCCGATCATTTTGTACACCTATACTTCACCAATCGCGTCTAAAATTTTCAACCATAAACGTGTATTGCAAAACCTTACCACCGACGACCTCAGGTCTAAACCACCCGATTGTTCATGTTCTGATTCACCATACAGATATAGTCTCCGTGGTCACGTCATAACGGGAGATTTGAGTATCATTGAAAACAAGTCTCTCCGTGATGTCCATGCAAAAGGGCCTAAATTCCGTGAACCACGTTCCATCAACTGGGTACAAAATTTCAAACTTCTTATGGATGCTGTAGAGGACTACGCCAGAAAATGGATTAAGCGTGAACAAGATGAAGACCTTGATTCACTTTCGGAGTGGATTAAGGCCGTGAGGTCGATGATTCTTAAACGAATCAATCAGCTACGAGGGTCAATGAGAACTAAAGCATCATCAATTTTCATAAAATGCTGATGTGGCCAGTTACTTGTCCTCCATTCATGACAAATATGTCGTCGTTCCTGCCGAAAAGGCCCCTAATAATATCATTTTTATTTGCAAAAATCATTATATAAATTGTTTAAAGAAAGAACTAGGCATTGATAATTCCAACGGCAATCCAACTTACGCAGCTACTACTCTGTCAAAGGAGGAGATATTACAGAACCATAAATCTGTTTTGCTTTCCTTCGGGATTTCCACCAAGGATGAAGACACAGATCTCCCCTCTTTGTACTGGGTACCTAAGTTACATAAATGCCAATACAAAGAACGTTACATCGCTGGAACTGCCAAATGCTCTACAAAACCTATATCTAATAACTAAATACCGAACTTACTGTAAATTTAATTTCTGCATATGTGCATTTCGACAACTTATGTCTCTTCAGTGCAGATTAAATCTAAACGTTTGGAAGACCATCAACTCAAAGTTGTTTAAAACCGATAAAGAAAAAATAACCAATATGATCTAAAGCCAAAAAGCCAAAATCAGCTAAGGACAGAGCTTTGCTTGAGGGGGATACTCTTTAGATTTCAATAAAATTTACAAAACTTTAGATATTGTAAGGTTTCAAAAATAATCGGCTTTCGGGTGAGCACCAAAGTACTGACTACTGGGCTGGTGAATACCCTCGGGGACTAACAGTCCACCAGCAGTGGCATATCGAACCTACATCTTGACAGCTGTTAAAGAGTGCATTCAAAAATACTGTGATACTTGCTTTTCAAGAAGCGGTGTAAATGAAATGTGGATTTTGAAAAACTCCAAAGATCTACTTGACATCTTAAACTCTAGATCATTATCACACTGTTACAGCATTAAAACTTTCGACTTCCCACACTTTACACTACTATTCTTCATGAACAACTAAAATCTCGGCTGAAAGGTTTAATTCATAGATGTTTCTCAAGTAAGAACGGTGAACGAAGATATAAGTACATTGTTGTAGGTAGAAAACAAGCCTACTTTGTGAAAAATGACTCCGAATCGGACAAAAAATATACAGAGGAAGAATTAATGAAAATGTTAGAGTTTCTGATCGACAATATATTTGTCCAGTTTGGAGGACTCGTTTTTCAACAGACTATCGGAATTCCTATGGGCGCAAACTGTGCGCCTCTCCTAGCCGATCTGTTTCTTCACTCTTATAAAGCTGAATTCATCGAAGGGCTTCTTCAAAATAAAGATAAAAAACTGGCCAAATCCAATCCTTCAATTCTAGCTTCCGTTATATAGATGATATTTTGTCACTAAACAACCCTCGCTTTGGTGATTTTCTTCATTTGATCTATCCAAAAGAGCTCGAAATTAAGGATACCACAGACACTTCTACATCAGCCTCGTTCCTTGACCTTCACCTTGAAATTGACAACAGAGGTAGACTTCAAACTAAGCTGTACGACAAACGCGATGACTTCACCTTTCCAATAGTAAACTTCTCTTTTCTTTGTAGCAACATCCCAACAGCGCCGGGGTATGGAGTTTACATCTCCCAGCTCATTCGCTATTCAAAAGCATGTGTTCGATACAGCGACTTCCTTGATAGAACCCGGTTGCTCACAAGTAGGCTACTTCAACAAGGGTATGTTACCCAAAACTTGAAGTCATCCCTCCAGAAGTTTTACGGTCGACATCACCATCTTGTGGACCGCTATGGGATATCTGTATCCCAGATGACAACAGATCTTTCCCTTTAAAGCTTAATTGTTGTGTCCTCTACCGGTTTTGACTTTACTACCGGATTTGACATGTTCAACACGGCGGGTGTCTTAAAAGAAGCAGGAGATGCTAACTCTGCCGGTGCACCTGATCTCACCCATGGTTTTTTATTGGGTCCGTGTTGTTCAACTTTGTGTGTATGTGTTGTTCATTTTTCTTTTCTATGCCGTACCCATGTTGTGTCTCTGTTTTTTTCTTTTTTGTTTCTGATGTTGCCATTGTCCTTGGATTGTTCGTTTTGGATTGACGGTTCTGTTCTCACTTACTTCTCATACGCGTTGGATAACTTGACTATGATAGTCAGTGCGTTTTGTGGAAATATCGCCACATCAGCCCATCTAATAGTGGCTACAGTGGCTGCTACCGAAAATGCTATCATAGGAAGATATCAGAATGTTGTTCTGTGAAGAAAAAGGGCCTTCACTCATTAATCGAAGTGTTTAAAGGATTGAAGCCACCGGCCCAGTTTAACAAGTCCAACTACAACCATCCCGTGAGTGCTTGCACACGTTGGAATGTATATTACCATGGAATCCCTTCACGCGTTTTCCCAAATTACAGCTGCAGTAAATATGTTAAAATGTCGACCACCAGAAATTCATAGTATGGACTCCACTGTTAACCTTCACAGTCTTTTGCCGTCAATGTTCACAACCATTCCGACTGATCTCAGATAACTGCGCAAAACCACAGTGGCCATTTGGTAAGGTGAATATGGGATGTAGTGTTCATACCAACGCCAACCAGGCGAAGACAAGTGCAAAAGCTACCTCAAATTCTTTTAGATTGTTTGATAGCATTCATATCTTATATTTGTTGAACAGCGTTCGCTGCGGCTTAGCTTCATTCGACAACGTTTAATTTAACGGTAATAAATAAAGACTACGATCGAAGACGCAAATTGGGCCTCTGCTGCATCAGCTCAGTAATATTGACTGGACCTAAGATGTTCATGCCCGTGGTAAAGGCTTCAAAAGGTGTCACTTCTCACATTACTCACAAGGTCGAGGACCTGCATTTATCATTTTTTACCTGTACCAATCCACTACCATTACATATCGGATAACCTTGGCCAGTGACAAAGTCACCGAAACCCGATTTGTCTGAGGTCGATAAATGCATTCAATTCTTGATTTGATGATGAAGACATTTTCATTGATGTTCTGAAATTAAAAAAGCCGATGAACTGATGCTGATGAAGCACCCGAATCTTTCGACCCAAAGACTTGATGACCGATACCAGCATTTAAATTTGCGAACATCGAGAAAAGATAACTTTGTCTTGAATCTTAAAGCAATTAAATTGACAAGAGAAGGGGCAGTCGCAAACGACAGCTAATCCCCTCGCCCGATTGTTGAATGTTTATCTAATATTAAAAGCACTCCACAAAGTTGTACCATTCATGATCTGGCTTGTTACTTAAATTTGAGCCAGTCATGCAAGAAATGCAGTGACCTTATTTCAATCAGGAGCCTCATACCCATAGCATATGCATCTACTGATGAAACATTAAACTTCTACAAGTTGTAGTATCCCAGATCTGGACCCTTACAAAAACTTTTAAACTGAGTCAACCATGCATGAAATTTAGGTCAAGGTGACCTAATTTTTATCTGGAGCTTCGCAACTTTACAAGACGCATCTACACACAAAATATTATTCCTCTAAAAGTTGTAGTATCCCAGATCAGGACTCTTACAAAAAGTTGAACCTAAGTCACTCATGCATGAAATGTAGGTCAAAATTTTTATCTGGAGCTTCGTAACTTTACAAGACGCATCTACATACAAAATATTATTCCTCTACGAGTTGTAGTATCCCAGATCTGGACTCTTACAAAAACTTTAACCTAAGTCACTCATGCATGACATTTTTTGAAACTATGGATTTCCTTTGTTTTGGTTCTAGTGTTGCTGATGAGGAATTAATTTCCGAAGTGGCCATATATCTCATCAAAATTATTGCAGTTGAAGTTAACATATGTGTTATGGTCTCATTTTCATTTACTCCATATCCTTTCGTAAAATATTTAATACAGGAGTTTGTCTTTTATTGCAGTGTGGAGTTGGTAGAGATTTATGCTCTTTATTTTTCTTAGATATGGTGTACTTGTACATGAGATAATACCTCATGTGTACACTTTGTACAATTACTTTTATCTAAATTTATGTATATTCTAAAACCTTAGGATTAACTCCCTCCATCGTAGTTTTGTACTTAGTTATATTTGATATTACTGATTATTCGGATTTCGTTTGGTTTTATGAATTTTAAACATTTTTTGAAACTATGGATTTCCTTTGTTTGGGTTCTAGTGCTGCTGATGAGGAATTAATTTCCGAAATGGTCATACAGCTCATCAAAATTATTGCAATTGGAGTTAACATATGTGTTATGGTCTCATGTTCATTTACTCCATATCCTTTCGTAAAATATGAAATGTAGGTCAAATCCACCTATTCTATAAATCAACCTCACGTACTATTCAAGATGCATCCGTGGACAAAACCTTGTCCATCTATGACTTGTTATTCAAAAGATATATGGTCTTAAGTTTGAACGGACGGACAAACGGACGAACGGGCGAAACACTATATCCCCTCCCAAACTTCGTTGGGCGAGGGGATAACAAGTGACAACTTGAACGAAGCCGAAAATCCTTTATCATTTGTTAGATCGTCTGCACCTATTGTGTCGACGAATGTCAAACCAGAAAAAATCTTGATGTGAAACAATAAGGTGGCTATCACTGACAGGTACATTAACAATGGGATTTTGCATCGTAAAACAGCTGTAATAATAAACACGCAATTCCACTCGTGATGAAACACGGTTGTTGCCAAAAATAACTGGTTTGACGCTGCCACCAAGTTTCTTGCGTCACTATTTGCATGATCCGCCGTAAATCTATAACAGGTTAAGGTCGTGAGAATTACCACCAATGCAGTCTTGAAAGAATTTGAGAAGGGAGTATCCAAGGCTGTTGGCCGTATGTACAAAATTTGTCAAAACAACAAAGCAACAAAGCAAGATCCTAAATGAACACAACAGGACTTCACAACAGCAGACCAAATTGAACAACCTAATCATAGATGGTGGCATCGATACTATTCGTGACTTCGTCAAGCGCTCTAAGTACAATGGTTAAAATGCCTACGATCATCCGAGGATTGACCATAAATGACAAACCTCATGACGATGTTCAGATCAATTACTCCAGTGCCAAAATACGCCTCAACTTAAAGGCTTGGGTAATGTTTCTTAACTTTAAGAGCGAATGTCGGCCTAAGACGCATACGTTCACACAGATACGCTGTCACTAATTCACAAAGTTATATCTTTCGTAGCATCAGTTACAGACTGTCTCGCTAGCAGATCGAACATTCAAACGACATGGGCGTTTTCATCACTATGCCGAGTATGCTGACTTACCATGACGACTTCTCCAAATCCCATCAATGAACTCAGTCTTTTGTGGTACAGATTCGATGCCTGATGCTGAGACAGGCAACCTTGAGATCGCAACGCGACTAACATACCTCATGACCAAACCATTAAGAAAGCAGTTGTTCGACTTTGTCACCCCTCGAGTATGTCTTCTGGCTAGATTTGTACTAGGACAAGATCGTCTACGGACACATAAAAATAAGTAAGAACCGAATCGCCAGTCTAAAACGAATAACACGAGGACAATTGCAACATCGAAAAAAAAACAAAGAAACAAAGACATAACATGAGTACGGCACAGAAAAGAAAAACTGAAGACAAACACACATTCACAAATTGAATCTATGGAAGTCACTGTATCGACCGCAGGCTCGTGAGTAACGAATGAGCTGCGAGGTGTAAACTCCATATGCCGGCACTATTGGAATGTTGCTGCAAAGGAATGGGAAGTTGACTATTGGAAAAGTAAAGTCATCGCATTTGTCATAGAGCTTAGTTTGAAGTCTACCTCTGTTTTCAATTTAAAGATGAAGGTCAAGGAATCAGGCCGATGTTGAAGTGTCTGTAGTATCCTTAATTTCGACCTTTCCATAAAAATAACGAAATCTCTGGTACACGGTTTAAATGTCAAGTAATGGTGCCATATATCATATTCTGTGTCAATTAACGTGGTTTTTATGGTTTCCCGATTCATTGTAGGTCATATCTTCTCCTTCTAAACGGTGCAATTTTACTAGACCATAAACATTCATTTCGATATCGACTTTGAGTTTCATATGAGACAGTGGGATTCAATAACCGGATTCAAGAATATTCAGTTTAAATGGCCACTGGCTACGGGAGCGGACACAATCACCCTCAATAGAAAAGCATCGCCTTTCAAACGGACAAGAGTAACTATCGTAAGCACAAAGATACCATGTTTAACCTTTTTCGGTCGTGGAATATCTATGTCACCCTCTCAAAGTTTAACGCAAACTCATCGTGGACTTGTAATGGCAGTTTCGCTTAGAACAAGGTTGTTTGAGTTGCAGAACAATGGCGATGTCGGTATCTCCGACCTGTACCCAAACTTTGTCATCATTTTGAGACAACATTCTGAACACTTGAAGGAGTCCACCGTGGACACTCCAATCTGCATTAGGCTCTCCGCCCCCAGGTACAATGTACTAGCATTTGAACTTGTGATCTCCAAATCCTCCAGTCCGACTTTAATATATTCAAAAAAGAAATGTTCAGTTTTAGGATAACACATTGTGCTATTCAGAAGAAAAATAGACACGACATTTACATGCAATTCATGTTTATCATCCGCTTATTCTGATTTAAGACATCTTGGTGAAGACCGAAACCTCCAGAAACCCATTGACGGTCTCGAGGAAAGAAAACGTAAGTTATTAGCTTTGGATCAGCTTTGATTTTCATCACCACTTGTAAATGAATTGACAATTCATTGCTGCAGTGGGTAATCGACATTATTGAACCAAGTATTTTTGTAAATCACATTAGGGGACGGATTAAGACCCTTTTAATTAATCCATATCAAGAAAAAAGGGATGAATCTGGAGACGAACTACTCCATACCGTACATTCATGCGGCAAACTAAGTCCTGAATTATAGGTTTGATTTTGATGTTGGAGGTTAAGCGCCGGTTGTATATTCATGAAAGGCCAATGAAGGGTTAAATAGAATGCGAACTCATCGTCGACTTCACAAATATGAACGACATCATATATGGGAAGGATGTAAATTCCGTTTAATTTCTGTTCCAGCACTGCACACTGTTCTATGACAAGGCAGTGATAACCGCAAACGCGCTAACAACGCAGAGACAATGGGAATATTAGTATATGGTATTTCACACGTTGATGCAACGATAGACTTTTATTTGGCTGTTTTAAGATTTTATTGTAATCCATCAGAATTCAAGAATTCCCACACGGAATGTGAAAATAATTGCGGAATCAGAATATTGCATTTACCGATGTTTGAGAATATAAACTGTGAACAATTAGAAGGCTCAAACAAAAATATAAGTCTCATTTTTGAAATTTCCTTATTTCTCTTAGAAATATATTCATTTATGAATGAACAAAGCAAATGTCCTTAGTCTTCGTAAAATTGTGTAATTGTATTAAAAATAATACAA
Organism: Modiolus philippinarum; assembly: GCA_002080025.1. Taxonomy (NCBI): domain Eukaryota; kingdom Metazoa; phylum Mollusca; class Bivalvia; order Mytilida; family Modiolidae; genus Modiolus; species Modiolus philippinarum. Next base: position 51,961 of record MJUU01057739.1, on the reverse strand, counting down.
CGCATCGACAACAATTCGGGAACAACACGAAGACAACAGTCTGTCGTATTACCAAATAATTAGTCTGGATGTGAGCTTTTGCCATCACTTGGCGTCCGTTCGTCGTAAACATTTTGATAAGTGGAAGTAGAGACTTAAAACTACTCTCCGAAATCCGGTGTTTTATTTATTAAAAACGAACGTATATTTTGTTGCGATTTTGACTGGTTGAAATGAAGCAACAAAAAAGTATTGCAGAAAGCTCGATGCTTGGTTGCAGTTGCAACTTCTAAATGGGAGTCTGGATTTGGAACGTCTTTTGCACGCGCATACAAATTTCACGGAAGACCTGATTGACGTTTTCACTCACTGTTTATGACACTGTTTTTGTATCGCTTATATAGATCCCTTCAAGTTCCCCTTTTTTCATAGTTTTTGAAAATAAAAATCAGCTACAGCAATCAGTGGTTTAAAAACCCAGAAACTCAAACTAAATTACGGAAGGGACTTTCGAGAAGCGAGCTCTTGTGCTTTAAAAGGCGAACATTTATCTCCCAATATCAGAAAGGTTGAGGCACGACGAGATTCCCGGTCCATTGAATAAATAAATGCAAACAAACATGTACATCCCAACAGCAACAAACTATTAGTGGATTTGAAGCGTACCATAACATGCTCCATTTCACAACTGTCAACTGTCAGTGCTCTGTCGAACGAATCGAAGAATTCCGCTGGTCCGTCCGCTGGGAAGTGGAACGTCACCCTGTGCGTGCCTTAGTGGTTGCGGATGCCGGTGTTGACTGTGCAGTCTTTCTGAGACGTTTACCGGAAGTTCGTCTGCTGAAGACACCGTCGTCGGTAATTATTAGAGAAAACATTCCTTTTCGTATCTATAGGTTTTTCATGCGTCGTCGTCCAACCCGCATCGTTCTTCGTAGCAATTTCTCCGTCGATGGTTCTCGAGTTCCCACTCGTGAGCGAAATCCAATTCGTATGTGCCACGGGCCATCAGGCGAGTTTCACTTCCGTCTTTCATAATGAAGTCGTCGTTTTCCTCCGTTCCCTCGCTTTCATCGTTCTCGCTTCCATCACAGATGTCGCTGTGTAATCTCGAGTGTACCGGCTCTCAGATCGACAATCAGATATCCGTAAGGTCTCTTCGTGGCTTTTTCGAATCTCTGCACCAAGAGATGTCTGTCGTTCTGGTACATATACCTTCCTAGCGTAGCGACGGGCTGGCAATCGACGGGATTGTCGAAGAGGGCGAAGAAGTGACAGTTAACTTTAATCTCTTGGTGGGATCCGTTCCGGAATACAGATTCTGATACACAGGTACCACCGGCAGGTTCAAATAATGCGAACCTTCAGTAAAAAGGTCGTTTATGTGGGCATCTCTGGCAAAAGTCGAGATCAGGTCGTCCAACACGACCATGTTCTTGGTCCTCGCGTCGATGTAGTGATCTGCTTCCAAAACAGACGGAACAACGCGAACGAATTCCACCTTTGGAGTCGCTACTCTTCCGATCTCGGAGTAAAGGGGTTGACAACTTTGTACGACCGGACAATGCTCTCCGGGAACTTGTCGCACGTCGACCGGTCGTTCCGTAAAGTTTCCTTCACAAAAATGTCTTGCCACTAGAGGATGGACCTAAAACAATCATGATGAATGGGTATCAATACTGGAAACTGCTTTCCACCTTCTGTGGTAGTGGTTGTTATGATAAAAGTGGTGGTGGTGGTTGTTGTGGTGATAGCCTTAGTGAGGATGGTTGTTGATTTGATGGTATTTATAGATATCCATGTTTATTTCCACGATGCCTCAACATGTGTATCTCCTGGAAAAGGGTAGGTAGGACACTTCATCTTCCTGTCGATAGTGGTTCGATGCTTCTTATGACTTTCTTCATGGAGTAAAGCAAGCATAATAGTTTTTCTTGTGTCTACGGATTGAAGCAGTGGAAAGTAGATGTCCCTGACGTACGATTCATACCTCACCACATCACAACAACGCACATAAAGCCTCCGCGTCGTAGTTTCGAAAGCCAGAATTAACGTCATTCCCAAGAGTGAACACTCCCATCTGCCATCCATCGAATGAGATCGAGATAGACGGATTCTGAACTGCCCTCCCTGGTTGTCGGGGTAAGGATACAGCGAGTCGACACTGTTGAGGAATAGGTGAAATTCGTCCATCGTTCCATTGGGCTTTGATACGACTACTCTTATAATCTTTGGAGGTGGTGATGTGTGTGACTGTTGTGAATATTAGATGTTGTGGTGGTGGTTGTGGTGAACTAGTCCTTGAATCATATATATGGCGATGGTATGGGTATTGCTGTTATATGTATTAGATGCTGTGGTGGTCGTTGTGGTGGACTAGTCTTTGAATCTTATATGGCGATGGTATTGCGTATGGCTGTTATAAGTAGTGTCATAATGACAGTTCTGCCGCAAGACCATTTTCAAGCAGAAATTTTGCATGAATCCCAATTTGGGGGTCTCGGGATGCAAATGGATATGGAGCGAGACGGGGGATGCTGAAAAGTGCTGGGAGGCAAGGTNGTGGACTAGTCTTTGAATCTTATATGGCGATGGTATTGGGTATGGCTATAATATGTATTAGATGCTGTGGTGGTGGGTGTTGTGGACTACTCTTTGAATCTTATATGGCGATGGTATTGGGTATGGCTGTTATATGTATTAGATGCTGTTGTGGTGGTTGTTGGTGGTGGTGGTGGTGATGGTGGACTTCTCTTATGATTTTAGTTGGTGATAGTGGTGTTGGTGTTTATTAAAATGTGAAGCATGTTGTTGTCCGTGTACGGATCTTCCTTTTTTATAACAATAAAAATGTGAAAAGCACGTCGTTGTTGATGTCCGACGCCATTTTCTCCCTTAACTTCTAGAGTTATCATCCGTTCTATGCTTACCTTACTAAAAAGTTTATTCCCTTACTAATGCAACAAAATTTCAGGTTTATTTCTGGTCACCCGAAGCTCTACCATACTTCCCATCACTCATATCGAAACTTAAGTTCCTTTTTTCTAAATATGGTCATGTGATGTGCAACCTTACTTCTTAATATGGTCATTTAGGTTTATAACGATTCCGAGAGAAACTAATGCGTTTACTTTATTTGGGCTTGTCTTCAAAATATTGTCACTTTATTCCCCACTCCATTTAAAAATATGGTCTAGCAGATTGTTGCATGTAATTATAATTTTCAGCCATTGTAGGTGTTTCCTGTTGTCCCTTTTATTTCATATTAATTGATTCCCGAGCAAAACAACCGCAGTACTTAGACTTCGGAAGGAGAAAAACACAAGATACATAATTCGAAATCAAGAGACAAGGCAAAAGCAAGAACACTAGAAGACAGAATATCAACTACACTAAACACCCATAAAACACATAAACACTACAAATACAACATTCAGAACTCGAGCACTAACATGTCTTGCTCTGTGTACAGCACCCTTCAAACTGTCAATGGGTAAATCCAAGGTAAAGTCAGAATCGGTAATCCGGGAAACGTGAGTCTAGCTGAAAATGTCCGTTTCATTTGTTACAGCGACATTTCATATCTATCTATGATGTCTTGGTGAAGAATGGGCTGAACACAAAATCTGTTTTCGATTTTATCATAAAATTGACATCCAAAAATATTTTAAAAGCACGATGCGGTGATTTATGAATCATTTTTAGTTCGCCCCAACGAAGTTGAGGGGGACTATTGGAGTACCCCCGGCGTCCGCGTCCGCGTCCGTGTCTGCATTTGGGTATATATCTTGGTAACTATGCAGGGTAGAGTCATTGAACTTTGCATGCAGGTGCATCTTGGGCTATCTCACAGCCTCAAAGAAAATTGGGTCTCTCTGACCTATATTTTCCGCTTGAGTGGCTTGCATTTAAATTTACATCCAAGTTCATATCTCAGTAACTATGTATAGTATGATCATCTAACTGTGCATGTGCATGCATCTCTGATGGTAGGTCAGCATCCAGGCAAAATTAGGTCACTTTGACCTACATTTTCCGCTTGACTGACTTACATTCAAGTGAACGTCCGAGTTCAAATCTCGGTCACTGTACATGGTAGGATCATCTAACCTTGCACATGCATGCATCTCTGATGGCAGGTCAGCATCCAGGCAAAATTAGGTCACTTTGACCTACATTTTCCGCTTGACTGACTTACATTCAAGTTTACGTCCGAGTTCAGATCTCGGTCACTGTACATGGTAGGATCATCTAACCTTGCAAATACATGCATCTCTGATGGTAAGTCAGCATCCAGGCAAAATTAGGTCACTTTGACCTACATTTTCCGCTTGACTGACTTACATTCAAGTGTACGTCCGAGTTCAGATCTCGGTCAATGTACATGGTATGATCATCTAACCTTGCACATGCATGCATCTCTGATGGTAGGTCAGCATCCAGGCAAAATTGGGTCACTTTGACCTACATTTTCTGCTTGACTGACTTTCATTCAAGTTTAGGTCCCAGTTCAGATCTCGGTCATTGTACATGGTAGGGTGATCTAACCTTGCACATGCATGCATGTCTGATGGTAGGTCAGCATCCAGGCAAAATTGGGTCACTTTGACCTACATTTTCCGCTTTAGTGACTTACATTCAAGTTCATGTCAGGGATCAGATCTCGCATGTGCATGTGTATGCATCTGTGATGGTATCTCAGCATTCAGACGAAATTAGGTCACTTAGACCTACATTTTACGTATGAATGACCTACAATAATGTATACATCCGAGTTCATAGCTTGTTGGTTCAAGTAACCTTGCATATGCGTGCAATTTTGATAGTTTGTCAGCATCCACGCAAAAATTGGTTGCTGCCACAATGTGCCATAACGAGGCGAACTTTGTAATCGTTGATTACCTATGTTTACATTCATTGTGAGTATATAAATACTTCACTGACCAAAATTTTTGATATAAAAATTTGTGGCTTCTCAACTCCGAATTTTTCCGTCTGTGCGTTACAAAGGCCGTTGTCAGCACGTTGGCATCGTTATCACTGCATTATCGTTCTGTAAATATTATTCAAAAACGGCTTATTAACATCCGCTAAGGCACAGACCATTTGATTTTCGGCGGGAGTTCTGATTTTTTTCCGAGCCGGGGTTTTTTACCCGTATACACTATGCTAGGAAATAATCTTGAGCCAGGCTTTTTTTCTTATGGACATGCAGGATCAGGGCCAGATACTGGTCAGAAATTTTTTGGGGACAAAATTCGGGGCAATATTTTTTTTCTAAAAAATACCAGGCACATGGTCCGTGCCTAATATAACACTAATCCGTGTCGTATCTTGCTACCACGGGGATACGGTCCCAAATCTCCTGTCCAATTTTTATAGATCAAATTGCGGGACTTATCCCAAATATTACACTTCAGCAGAATATACTTGTATGCATACATCCTTATGTCGCTCTGGGACTAATATAACTATATCATATAATATAATATAATATTATGTTATATTAGTCCCAGTGTCGCTCAACTAATAATCACATCATCTTTATAAAAGTTTAAGTTTTGTTCAGATCATTGAAAAAAAAAAACTAGTTAAGTGACCCTTGTTTAGATAATGATTACAAATCCCTGAGACATTTAAATTCAACAGAAACATATAATAGATATATCTATGGTCTCGAGATTTCTTTCTTCTTCTTGTGCACTCTCCCGGAAGCTTTATTCAATACCCGGGATTCAATGATCGTATCAAAAATATGTTTGGGACCTTAAACAATCGTTATCGGTTACACCTAGACTTATTTTGGATTTCTCCTATTTATGAACGTGACGTCATTTCCTCGTGATTTTGTGTTGTAAATATGTCGACAGGACAGCCACAGGGAAGTGGGGGTGCTTACGGAGCTGGAAAAGCCGGCACACCGTTTGATCCATTAGAATTCATAAAAAAGCCTCAAGTAATTTTGAGAGCTGTCAGTTTGGTATGCTTATTGTTGCTAGACATCGTCATTTACGATCAAATAACAAGCCTTCGGCATCGGGATCATGATTTGATACATTCATTCATGAAAACATCTGTATTCAATGAGTAAGCTCTTTAGAAAGAGTAGCAGCCCTTAGAAACATTCTATATCTCTTAAAAACTTCAGTACAACCACAAGCACTGTGATCATACCCTAGTCCGTATACTACCATCTCACTTCTCCGTGGGTTCCACTTCTTCGTGGTATTTAAGTTCATTTCAACCAAATTTTTAACTTTGACGTCACCACGAAGATATGAACTACCAGGGATAAAGTGAGAATATGAACACAATACTAGTACTACCTGTATTGTACAATACTGGTAGAAAATTTTATGCCAGTATTGTGTGCAACAATATTGGTATTACTAGTATTGTATTGTTTACAATACTAGTTGTACATTGTACCAGTATTGTGAAAAATACAATACTAGTTGTACCAGCATTGTGTTGCTTACAATATTTGTTGTACCAGTATTGTGCTTTTTACAATACTAGTTTTACCAGTATTGTATTTTTTACAATATTGGAAATACAAATGTACCAGTATTGTATTGTAAACAATACTCGTTTTCCAGTATTGCACTATATACAATACTAGTTGTACCAGTATTGTATATTTTCACAATACTAGTTGTACCAGTATGGTGTTGTTCACAATACTGGTATTACTGGTATTTTATTGTGGACAAAACCGGTAAAACCAGTAATGTTACTGTTTACAATTCTTTTATTAGGAGTACATATATATTGTAGGTGACAATACTGGTCATGTACTTGTATTGTAATCAATTTTTGCAAGGCTTATGAGAGAAGTATGGAACTATTTCAGGCTAATTTTCTTGTCTTTTCGTAATCAAATTAAGCAAGTCCTTTCGTCATTTTTTGGAATGTAAATAAGAAATGTTAATATATAGCTTTGCATGATTTTGGAAAAAAGTCTATTTTGAAACAAAAACAAAAAAAACACATAACACAGCATCCAAAATACCACTTAAACCAGTGTATGCAATACTGGAAATGCCAGTATTTTCCAGTATCTGCAATACTGGTTGTACCAGTATTTTCCAGTATCTTCCAGTATCTGCAATCCTAGTTGTACTAGTATTTTCCAGTATCTTGCAGTATCTGCAATACTAGTTGTTCTAGTATTTTCTAGTATCTGCAATACTAGTTGTACCAGTATTTTCCAGTATCTTCCGGCATGTCCGGTATCTGCAGTACTGGTTTTACCAGTATTTTCCTGTATCTTCAAGAATTTGTACAATACTGGTAGACATATATTATGCTAGTATTGTACAATACTGGTAGTACTAGTATTGTGTTCATATTCTTCACTTTATCCGAGCAACCAGTATACTAGTAATGGCCAATGCAAATACAAAATCAAAACAATACGAAGATACATGTAGCAAAATCTGTAGAAAAGAGGCTAATACCACAAATTTCCCCTTACAAGGAACAAATGCCATCTATCCTTCCAAATATAAAAATTTCAGTATAACCACAATCACTGTAACCATACCGTAGTCCATACTAGGTATGCAATACAAACATGACAAAATCAAAACAATATGAACATAGCAATGTCTGTAGAAAACAGGCTAATAGGAGTTTCCGCCATGACTTCACAAGCTTGAAAAATTACCTTTGGTTGGCAAGAAATTGTAGTCACTGATTAGGGTCATAAAAATGTCATTTTCAATTAACTGGTGAGAATTTTTTATTTAAGATAAATGGATAATTCTTTTTGATCTCAATTATGGAATGTTTACACTTTTACAGGATGTAAAAATTTTCAGCTTTTTATTTTTAATATATATATGAAATTAGCCTACAGTACAAACAGAGGCATTCAGTTAAAAATCACTCTGGTCTGACAATTTTCACCCTTGTCACCCCAGAATTCACAGGTTTTGTCGGTGTTTGTCCGGCAAAATTGTCGGAAAAATTTAACCCAAAAAATCGTCGGTAATTTTCTTTGATGTTGGGTCAACTGATAAATGCCGGTGAAAGTCGGACTTCCACCAGAATTGTCGGAGTTTTAGTGTCCTAATTGTCTCTTCAAAAGTATTAGGCTAATATCAAGAGGAAAAAATAAACTCAATGACAACCGGGTTTCATGTGACTTCCCTTTCAAAATCGTATTTCCGAACGTATTAATCAATGCCACGAATAAAAAAAGACAATTGGATGGCTTCGACGAAACATATACCTATGTAAAAATATCTCCTCAATTTCCATTTGACCGAGAAAAATGGGTTAAAACACGTCTAATTTCAAAACGTAAGCCTCCGTAGATTCTCATACTGACATGCTAGAATGTTTCTGGTTGCACGAAATTGAAGCATGGAATTTCTATTTTTATGACCAATCAAAATACAGTTTAGCGGATTCCCCTTAAAATAGGCTCGCACGTATTGTTTGTGACAAAAATAGGAGCCAACGACGTGGTCTCTTCCAAAATTCGCCGAGGCATATTATCTCAGCAAAAAGGAACTTTTATACTATTGGAAACTTCTTTCGGATAAAACACTTTTATGAAGATGTTAGCATAAATAAATGAGAAAAGTTCACCGTCTGTTGAGCGTGACATCGTGTAAAAAATAACATGCTTTAATGGAATGTTAAGTAATTCTTGGAACTGAATAATCACTGAAATATTCACTGCAAGGATATGTGAATATTGATTTTCTCTGAAGCTATTTTTCGTGTGATTTTTTTTTTTAATTCAAAGTTATTTATAGATCGTCACTCACTAAGATTAACCTTGACCTAACAAAACCAAATTACGCAATTTTAAGGCTGATATTCGTGCAAATTATTTAATAAGTAACAAATTATTTTATATAATATGACCTTTTTACAACTTTTGAGTTCTGACAGTCACATATAATTCACGATGTTCATACTAATTATAAGTTATTTTCTGCCATAGGCATAATATTTTTAAAAAATATCCTCTCGATATTCCGACTATTTGAAATATGAAAAGCAAGCTTTTCCAAAATAATTAACTGCACTTAGAGATAATTATTTCGTATACACAAGTAGATAAATGTTGACAAGTACAATTAACAACAGCAGGTGAGTTAATCCTCTGTTTATCAGTTTCTCGGACATCCGTGAATGTCGATGAATGTCGGGTTTGTTGTCGGACATTCACCCCGTTTCACACACAATTCACCGACGTCGGATTTGAGTGATTTTCAACTGAATGCCTCTGTTTGTACTGTATTTTGTAAACCATATAATTTTTCGAAACTTTCACATTTTTGAAATTCACATGGAAAAATATTTGTCTGTTTTTATTATACGACTGCAAAAATTTTGCGGTCGTATTATGGTATGGCGCTGGCGTTGGCGTCGGCGTCTGTGGACAGCATAACTTTAGTTCTAGTGAACGGATTGTTATCAAATTTTAGTATGATGTTTGTTGGCACAAGCTTAAGCCC